>JAJONI010000174.1:0-11415 GCA_022190145.1 Pezicula rhizophila
AATTTCAAGGTTAATAATGTTGTACACAAAAAGTATGCTGCACAGGCTCAAATCGATAGACATAATTCTGGAATATCACTCTAAGCGACGAATGAGATACCTCAACCACATCAAGCTTACTTTCTATATGTAGCTATAATACAGGGTAAGACACCTTACACGAAAGAAAGGATAACTAGGTACATATGAGAAAGAAAATGGAAAAGAAAAAGCCAGAAAAAGTAAAAACAGTGCTTCATCGAAGCAGAACATCACTCTCACGAGTTCTCTGCCCTTACGCTACCCCTTCCCGGACGCGGAAACGTAACAGCGGCCCATCCTTAGCTCCCGTTACGTGGTCTAGGAGACGAAACTCCTCTCCAGTAGGCCCCGTGCAGCCTGCATCATCTTTGTTTTCATCATGGAAGTCGAGCTGCCACATCAACATGGCCATCATCAGCCTGACCTCCATCAGCGCCAGGTTCTTGCCAATACAACTACGCGGACCGACAGAGAATGGCATATAAGCAATGGCACCTTTGCCCATCGCACCCAGGACAGATGCCGAAGCGTGGGGAGGATCAGCATCCTGGTTGCCATTCTGGAGCCATCGCTCCGGGCGAAAGCAGTACGGATCACAGTAGTACGCCGGGTTGTGGTGCAGACTGTAGATGCCCGTCCCAACATCAACTCCGGCTGGGATACACTCGCCGTCGATAATTGCGCCGCCTGTATTGACCTCTCGCCAGAGTGAACTCCCAGCCGGAGGGGAGAGCCGCAAGGTCTCGGTGACGCATGCCTGGAGATATACGCACGAATTGAGTTGAGCCCCCGCGCGCACCTCGTCAAGGCTGTGGAAGGTCTGGCGTACTTCACGCATCACGGTGCGATAGGCTTCAGGGTAACGGCTCAGATAGAAGAGCATGGCGGCCATGGTGGTGGATGAGGTATCGGTTCCTGGCGGGCGGCCCCATTGTCAGTTACGTCCATTGAAGCATCTCTCTCGTCCTTCTCGTACTTACCGGCAATGATCAGCGTTGCACTCTCGCCACTCAACTCAGCTAGACCGAGCCGGTTGTTCGTATCGGGGTCCTTGGCCTCCTGCAGCAGTTTGAAGATATCTTGTGCGCCCGCTTTCTCGGGCACCAGGCGGTCTCGTACCACTTTACCCACGAACCGAATGAAAGTGTTCCGGCCTGCAATGGCTCTGGGGAAGAGTTTCTTATCGAGGCGCCCGAACCGGAGCTTCTCAGCATGAGTGAGTACACTAATGCGCACATTGGAGTCCACAATCGCTTGGATGACTTTGCGTTGGTGTGGCTGTTCGAGGGTGTTGTAGTCGCCGCTGAAGACGATGGCCGTCATGATATCGAAGGCAAGATAGTCGCCTAAGATCCCACCCAAGAGTCAGCATTGTTTCATGGAGGAGGACGAGGACGAGGAGGACGAAGGCTTACAGAATCTGGACATATTTAACGCCTCGGACCATTCTTGGCCCTCCTTGCGGCTGGCACAAATCACCTGGCAGAGCCTACGAACACGATCTACTATGACCGGCTCGCAGATCTTGAGGGCGTTCTCAGAAAGCCCACTGCCTACCGTGCGGCGTCGGAAGCCATGTTTGGCTTTGTCGCGAAGCGTCAAGATATTGGCAGCTCGGTGGACCATCTGATCATAGGCTCGGGATTTGTTGACGTTACTCCGGTTACCATAGATATCTACATATGGGTGAGTATTACCTCAACTATGTCCACCAACAGAGGAGAGGAGAGGGTTACCTCGGACGCCCTCGGCGCTATTGAAGAGAATCTTATTGGGGGCATAGCGTACGATCTTCCCTGGAGAATCGTATTAACCTTCATTTGCACATCTTAACTCAGCAGCGGTGGTCCTAATCATACCGTATTTTGCGTGGCATCTGTGCATGTCATGATGGATGTCGCCCTTCCAGCAGTGGTATGCACCATAAAAGTTACTAAGACGTCCCAAGAGCGGCCCCGGATATTTTGAAAGAGGGTGAAAGTAAAGCCGCCAGATGCAGAAGCACAGTACCTAGACAGAACAGATACCGGTTAGTCTTTTGGGCATATTTTTTGGACTTTGCGATCAGGCGCAGATGCGTACATCCCCGCCTGTCTTTCACTTACGTGGAATATCATAGCCCCGAGAACAAGCAGCGGCCATGGTACTGCTTTGCTCCTAAGAGCGTTGATAATGCAAAGCCAGAACGCCATTGATATTTTCTCTGATGTTGTTTTCTTTCAATTCAAAAGCCTGAAGAAATAAAGGAAGAGACGATTGATTGATATCCCGGAGTGACGATCGTCGAAATATGGACGCCTTCGTCGCTTATTTGACTAAGTGTTCATTTTTTGCCACCTACCTCCCTTTTGCCATTTATGGCCTAGACAACTACAACAAGCACCTAGCGGAAACATCGCATAAATGTTAAACGGAAGTTCAGGCGAACTTCGTTTGACGTCTGTACTGTCTGTGCAACGACCCTTGCCACTCCACGGATCCTGCCTGGGAACGTTCAGGCGATACGATACCAGGGCCGAAGCTTCTCCAAGGTTAAAGGTTATTTCTTACCAGGATCATCGGCACTGCAAGAGCTTAATTAATTTAATCCCTGGGCCATCATCACCCAGTGGGTCGGTAGGAATTATCGAGTAGTCGCACATAGTTCGCACTCGGGGTCCAAACACTCCAGGTTCAGTCCAGCTGATTTAAAAAGAGACTTTTGCGACAATGGCAAAACTGGAAGCCCGGCTTGGCACAATGATGTTAGAAAGACCGACCATAAGGGATGATGATGATGCAAATCCATATTGAAAGGAATGATTTCGAAATTCCTTCAAGTGATCACGTTCGGTCTCCCTTCCCCACTAGCCCGGCTCGTAATTCTGTTCCATGGTCATCATCGACGTTATTTTCATCGATCTGCCACCCATTTTCGAACACATATTTGAAAAATTAATTGTATCGTTTGCACTGCAGGCAGAATGACCACAGAAGAAGAAAAGTTACGGGCATACACTTTGGTTGTCGAGCTACTCGCGTAAGTTTTCTGCAGTGTGGTTGTCTGTAGTCTTCCAATATCTTGCCCACCATGGTGTCTTATTGACTCTGACGACGGGGCTCCGCACCTTTGGGAACGGATGCTGGATAATCGAGAAAGTGAGACAATTAGGTATGCTAACACATGGGGATTTTTCCTTCTAGACACCAGTTGGCGTTCCCGGTTCAATGGTAAGTACGCCTAGGAATCATCCCAATCTAGTCCGTCGAGACATGGTCGCTAACGAGGACGGCACACGAAGGATCAAGATACAGGACACGCTCCTGCGAGAGAAGAATATCAATACAGCCATCGAGATAGGACCATCAGCCACACTGACAGATTTGCTTAAAAAAACAATCGAGTCCAAATATCGGGATCATGATGCCGTGTTGTCCGTCCAGAGACAGTTACTGTCAACCGCGAACGATACGGAAAAGATCTATCACATAGATCAGGAGGAAATAGGAGATGCGGAGTATCAAAACGTCTTTCCTGAGGAAAAGGTTTCAGGTCCAGCAAACCCAGCAAGTACTAGTAAAGCTCCACAACCTCCAGAAGAATTACCAGCCGAGCAAGAGCAAATCGCTGCTACGGTTGATGTTTGTGTTCAGGTAGAGGATATCTTAGCGACTATCCTTGCCTCGAAGTTGAAGAAAAAGGTAGAGGACATTTCTATGTCCAGTGATATTAAGACACTAGTTGCAGGTATGAGGCTGCTAATAAAAATGGAAGAAATCTTCCACCCTTCTTCTGACACTAATTTCGAAATAGGGCGATCAACGCTCCAGAATGAGATTGTCGGAGATCTTTTACAGGAATTCGGCACGATCCCAGAACGATCAGAGGAACGACCACTGCACGAGCTTGCTGCAACGTTGAACTCGGCGACCGGCAACCATCTGGGCAAACACACAATCATGCTTCTACAGCGCACACTCTCAGCTACTATGCCCGGTGACTTCACTGAGGGCAAAGCCAGGAGATACATCCAAGAAAAGTGGCATCTCGGGCCAGGACGTCAGGATGCGATCTTTTTATCCATGATTCTATCGCCCGCGACCGCACGACTGCAAAGCGCCACCGAGGTACATGCATATCTTGATTCCAAGGTCAAAATATATGCCAAGCGATGTGGATTACAGCTCGAACGAAAGAGCGCGCAGACGAGACCGACCATTGAGGCCAACCCTGAATTCCTCCAAGATCTTCGTCGCGATCAAGACACTCTTGCAAGGCAAAAGTTACATGCCTACGCTGAATTCCTCAAGATCGACCTCGATGCAGCAAATAGTGAGACGCAAGCACTAGGGGAAACCGTGTCTGCGCTTCAGCGTCAGCTCGATCAATGGCTTACAGAGCACGGAGACGCATATATGAGCGGCACCGCTCCAAGCTTCCAACGTGAAAAAGTCCGCAAATACTCATCGTATTGGAACTGGGCCCTGCAGGATCTATATAGAGTCTTCCAAGCATCGTGCCAGGGTCAGTTAGACTGGGAAAGCGAACAGACGCGGGAAATAGTCTGCCGACTCGCGAATCGGTCGAATATCAAGCTGGTTGAATCGGTTCGCTATCTACTTAGCCAATCCACTCAAGGCACACAAGAATCTCTGCTATTAGAAGAGATCCTTGGAGCTACAACATCTGCATTGGAGCAGGGTCCGGTTTTTAGGAATTTCCGATATTCCACCACATGCCAGACCATTATAGATGAAGCAGGCAATATAACCGTATCTGAATGCAAGAGAGCTGAGAGGTCGCAGGGTAATGATCCCGATCACATCCAGATCAAGTGCAAAGCTGGGAATGATTGGCATCACGATGTCGAGTTCAGCCAACTCTATCAATGTGGTTTGGACCAAATCAGCTCGATTGGAATCTCATTCCAAGCTATGACCGTCCTTTTGACCGGTACAGGAAGAAATTCTATCGGATCGGAGATCTTGAAAGGTCTGCTTAGTGGTGGTGCAAAAGTCATCGTCACGACCAGTAGTTTCTCGTCCGCCACAGCACGGATCTACCAGGAAATCTATGCTACATGGGGTTCCAAAGGTTCACAACTGGTCTTGCTCCCATTTAATCAAGGGAGTGTGCAAGACACTCAAGCACTTGTCGAGTATATATACGATACAAAAGATGGTGGTCTTGGCTGGGACGTCGATGCAATCATTCCTTTTGCGGCAATATCCGTGGCCGACAGAGAGATTGACGATCTTGATTCCAAGAGTGAACTAGCCTTTAGAATCATGCTAACAAATGTACTACGTCTGATCGGGGCATGCGTCAAGTTAAAAAAGAAGGCAGGCAACCGGGGTAGACCGACACATGTCATTCTCCCGCTGTCGCCTAACAAGGGCGTATTCGGAGGCGACGGACTCTATGCAGAGTCAAAGATCGCATTAGAATGCCTTTTTGATAAATGGCACTCCGAGAGTTGGAAGGATTACATTTCTGTGTGCGGTGCATCTATTGGCTGGGTGAGAGGCACAGGACTGATGGAACATAACGACATCCTAGCTGAGGGGATCGAGAAGAAGGGAGTCAGAACTTACTCTCCTGATGAGATGGCATGCAGAATCCTTGCTCTGCTGAATCGAAGGTTTACAGAGGTTTGCCAGACAATACCGCTGCTAGCGGATATGAGCGGAGGTCTGGACATGGTTCCGGAGCTGAAAAACACATTATCCAATATCCGCGATGACTTGAACGCACTAAGTGCCGTTCGAAAGGCAGTATACGAGGATTTAAAGAATGACGCGTTGATGATTCAAGCTGCATCCGAAACTGCCTGCCGAGCTTCTCAACCTTCCTTTACGAGACGGGCCAATCTCCAGATTGGCTTCCCAAGGTTACCGGACTATGCCACTGAAATCGCTCCCTTGAATCCCGACCTGAAAGGCATGGTTGATCTCGAAACCACCGTTGTGGTTGCAGGCTTTGCAGAACTTGGGCCATGTGGAAACTCTCGAACGCGGTGGGAGATGGAAATTCAAGATGAGCTTTCGCTTGCTGGGTGCATTGAGATGGCATGGATTATGGGACTCATCAAGTTTTCCAGATCCTCACGAAGCACCTCTCCTGGCTGGATCGACACCAAAACGAATGAGAGGATTGATGAGTGTGATATTAAACCTCGTTTTGAGAAACACATTCTCGAGCACTCCGGGATCAGATTGATCGAACCAACAGTGTTTGACGATTACGATCCTCACAAGAAGCGAGCGATGCAGGACATTGTGATTCAGCAAGACCTGGCGCCATTTGAGGCGAGTAAGGAGAGTGCACTCAGCTTTCGGCGTGAACACGGTGACAAGGCTGCTATTGCCGCTATTGTGGGTTCTGAGAATTACAACGTAACCCTCAAAAAGGGAGCAATGATTTCTGTTCCTAAGTCTGTACGCTTTGGGAACGATATTGGTGGGCAGCTACCCCAAGGTTGGAACCCACGAACGTACGGCATCTCGGAAGATTTGATAAATCAGGTCGATCCCACCACACTATATACCCTCGTAGCGACGGTTGAGGCTCTCTTCTCTGCTGGAATCACCGATCCATATGAAATCTACCAATACATACATGTCTCCGAATTAGGGAATTGCATCGGCACAGGTGGCGGAGGGTCCTCAGCAATGAAGAAGATGTACCGCCAGCGCTTTCTGGAACAACCAATCCAGAATGATATTCTACAGGAAACCTTCTTGAATATCATCGGCGGTTGGGTAAACATGCTTTTGCTATCCTCCGCTGGGCCTATCAGGACGCCCGTTGGAGCATGTGCAACGTCTGTCGAATCCTTAGACACTGCCTACGATCTCATCACGGGTGGTAAAGCTAAGATGTGCTTTGTTGGGGCCACCGATGACCTCGCTGAGGACACATCATTTGAATTTGCAAACATGAAAGCGACGTGCGATGCTGACGCGCAGCGGGAAGCCGGTCGCAGTCCCAAAGAGATGTCTCGACCTGCTGCTTCATCACGAGGTGGATTTCTCGAGTCGCACGGCTCAGGAATTCAGGTTGTGTGTAGTGCGAAGCTCGCATTAGACATGGGTCTGCCCATTTATGGCATCGTGGCTTTCACAAGCACTTCCAGCGACAAAGCGAGCAGATCTGTTCCGATGCCAGGCAAGGGCGTCTTGGTCAACGCAAGGGAAGCCCCCTCTAAATTCCCTTCTCCGCTACTAGATCTTCGATATCGCAGAAGACAGGTTGATATGCGACGGAAGCAAATTGCTGAGTTTAAGGAGATTGAGCTGAGCAGATTGGAGGAGACACGGGCTCATATGACGGATCAAGACAACGATGGCGTTAACGCCGAAGAATACTACCGCCACATGGTAAACCATATCAACATGGAAGCCGAAGCTGAGGAGAGGTCCCTTTTGAAAACCTTTGGCAACCACTTCTGGAAGCACAATCCAGAAATCTCACCCATAAAGGGGGCTTTAGCGACCTGGGGACTTGGTATCGACGACATCAATATCGCATCATTCCACGGCACATCAACCGTCAAGAACGAACTCAATGAATGCTCAATCATGCAGGAGCAGATGGTTCACCAGGGACGTACGAAAGGCAACCGTCTCCTTGGTGTTTTCCAGAAGAGCTTGACGGGCCATCCTAAGGGGCCGGCCGGCGCATGGATGCTGAATGGGTGCATGCAAATCCTGGATACTGGTCTCGTGCCAGGAAACCGCAACCTCGATAATCTGGACGACAGTTTCCAGGATTTTGACTTCATCACTTTTCCTAATCAAACGCTGGCTACGACGGGCATTAACGCCTTTTCCTTGACGTCCTTTGGTTTCGGTCAAAAAGGTGCTCAGGTTGTTGGTGTGCATTCAAAGTACCTTTTTGCAACCTTGTCGAGAGACCAGTATGAGGAATACCGAGGAAGAACAAAGAGACGTCAGGCTATTGCAACGGCGAGATTCAATAAGGGATTAGTCGAAAACAATCTCGTCACGGTGAAAGAGACACCGCCGTATAGCACGTCACAGGAAGTTCCATTACTGCTTAACCCGCATACTTTTTCACATGATCAATGAGAGTTGAGGCGCATAGATAAGAGGGATCTGACAGGAGATTATGGGACGGCATACAAGGACTTTTAGAGGTTTATGGGTAGCTATATTATGGGTTTGTAGAATTTAGCTGAGTTAGAATGATTGTCTTAGACTTTTTTGCATATTATGAATGATCTCAAAATTTTGCTCCCGAAAAACCGGCCCCTCTAAACTGGTTGTCATTTTTCTGGACTTTTTCCCTGCTCATCATCACCTGCCTAAGGTTAGACAAATATGTTGCTGTACGTTATTAGTCAGGTATTTTCATTAGCATTGTGCAGCTATCGATGGAACAACCGTCTCCCTAAACCTAAGTTTGTTTTGTATTGCAGCTAAAGAATTTAGATTCAGAATCCCAATGGTGAGACAAGATGTTAGTTCATTATAGCAAATTTACTTTTAGACGCTCGAGTCCGTGAAGGTGGTAGTTCATCTCGTTGAGAGTCATGGTTCCTGCACCTAATCGCACGGAAGCAACAAGGTACCAGTAATTAGGTACTCGGTGGTGGCAATTCAATTTACGAGAACTGGGTTTCTCTCCCACGTTACTATCCCCCCCCTGAATAAAGGTTTAATTTTTAGCCGGTAGCAGGGGCGAAAAATTTAACCTTTATTTAGGGGGGATAGTAGAGATGGATGCATACCCTACGCAGATCACAATTGCTACGAGCGGTGCATGCATTGACCACACGTGGAACGTCCGGCATCATCCGAGCTGAGGAAAGGATTGAGCCGATCCAAGTGCGAGCCTGTTATATTAAAATCCAGTTTTATACTTTTGCAAGAATTGCTGGTCCTTGATCCCACGAGTAAGTAAGTAAGTAAGTACGTAAGAAATTTCTACAGCTGGGGCCTTCGAAAAAAACTTAGATAAAAGTCTCTGTTGTCGCCTCAAACTCCCTCTTGTAAAATGAAGACCCCTGTTTCTTTGGCTAACGCCCTCATATACTAATCGCTATGTCTTTCCTTAAGACAATTACTAGTCTTCCACTGCTCCTTAGTTCTTTTTATATTGTTCCTGTTTTTTCTTCTCCACAACTCTATGAGGTGCAGGCCCAGGCAGGAGCCGTGGCATCCGAGAGCTCAGTATGTTCAAACGTCGGAATCAGTCTGTTGAGTCAGGGAGGCAATGCTGCAGATGCCATGGTTGGGACAACTTTATGTGTTGGAGTCATTGCTCTTCAGCATAGCGGGTACGTTCACGAGAATCACAAACGCCTGGAACACTGGATGTCCCAAGGGTGCTCATAGGCCATGAAGATTTGCTAACTTCAAATAATAGTATTGGAGGTGGCGGATTCATGACGATTCGCACACCCAGCGGTGGCTTTGAAGTCGTCGACTTTCGTGAGACTGCCCCTGCAGCTGCGTACGAAACTATGTACAGTAACAACTCTCTCTTGTCCTTAATCGGTGGTCTAGCGAGCGGGGTTCCTGGAGAGCTTCGGGGACTCGAGTATCTGCATCAGAATTATGGGCAACTGGATTGGGAGACAGTGGTACAACCCGCCGTAGGAATCGCCAGGGATGGCTTTGTGATAACCGAGGACCTTGCCCCATCCTTGAAAGGACCGTTCAATTCTCTAAATGATGAGGCAACCTGGGCGATTGATTTCGCTCCAAATGGGACTCAACTCGGTCTGGGGGATACGATGACCCGCAAAAGATATGCCACCACGTTGGAGGAGATCGGAAAATCAGGGGCGGCGGCTTTTTACACCGGGACCATTGCGAATGCTACCATCCAGGCAGTGACAAAGGCCGGAGGGACCATGACTCTCGATGATCTCCAGAACTACACCGTGATATCGCGGAAGCCTTCGATGATCGATTACAGAGGCTACAAGATATGGTCCGCTTCGGCTCCTGCCAGTGGCACTGTGGCACTAGCAGCTCTCAAGATTCTGGAAGGTTACGATGCTGGAGATCCGACCCAGATCAACAGTACCACTCATTACCTAGATCAGAGTCTACGGTTTGCATATGGACAACGGACACAACTCGGAGATCCGTCGTTTGTCGCCAATGTAAGCACATTTGAAGAGAACATGCTGAGCGCAGACACCATAAACGAGATCCGCAGCAAAATCAGCCCCAATATGACCTTCGACGTGTCCTATTATGACCCTCTTGGTATTGAGAGTCTCGAAACGGTATAGTACCCATAGATTCATCTATACAACACCGTCTGCTGACTCTGCCTGCTTCTAGCCCGGTACCTCGCACATTGTGAGCGCAGACGCTTCGGGGATGGCCATCTCTCTCACCACAACCATCAATACCGACTTCGGGTCAGGGGTGATGGTTCCCGAGACTGGAGTCATCATGAACAATGAAATGAATGACTTCTCCACACCCAACCTCACCAATTTCTTCGGTTACTTACCCTCCCCCGCTAACTTCATCGAACCCGGCAAGCGCCCACTATCTTCGATGTCTCCAAGCATCGTAGAAACCTCAGACGGGAATCTCTACTACTGCATCGGCGCCGCAGGTGGTAGCCGAATCATAACCGCCACCGTCCAGAATCTCTGGCATGTGCTCGATCAAGGCATGACGGTTAGCGAGGCACTTGCCCAACCTCGATTACACGACCAACTAGTCCCCGAAACGACCACATTCGAGTGGAGCGACTCGACCATCACGGGCTACGATAATTCAACCGTGGCATATTTGCAGGAATTGGGCTATAATGTGAGTTTTATCGCGCCCGGTCAGAGTCAGGCTCAAGGGCTTCGGGTGCTACCTAATGGCACTTTCGAGGCTGCTGGTGAGCCGAGACAGGTAGCTTCGGGTGGGGCGACGCGGTGAGGTGAGGTCAGTTGGGAGATGTTTGTGTCGAGTCACTTCCTTATACGCAATCCTTCTACTATCCTAGCTAGCCATTGTCAACTTAAGCGAGGGAAGAGAAAACTACGCGAGGGAAACTTGGGGTTCAAATTGGTGACGCTTGTGGAGGGGAGGGATAAATGGGAACTTTGGTGCTTCTAGAGATTAGTCTGATTTTTGGTTGTGTTGCTATAATTATTATTATTTGTATCGCTTCCATTGGTCTTTGATGTGTTGTCCCTGAATCGTCTTGATTTACTTTAAATGCAACCTCGTTATCCTAGCGGCACCAGATTTACATACATGTCTCTTTCCGTTTGGGATGTGACGTACTATTAGTACGATTATATATAGGTACGCCGTAAAATGTCCACTTCTTGGATTGTGTCTCTTTTTGAAATTTGAAATAGAAGATGGGATTCTACATCTCAATCAAAGAGACATGTGTGATGGATCGGGATAGCTTCTTTCTATGTT
>JAJONI010000174.1:11425-35078 GCA_022190145.1 Pezicula rhizophila
ATCTCTAAATAATACGTTGTGATCGAAAGACTAGTCTAGTTCAGTTTCGCTGACAGGATGGGGATAGCGAATGAATTACGTATTAAGAGAGGTCCTCTCATTCTTCTTATGTCACACCTGCCATACTTTTCAAAGTCATTAAATTTATTAAGGTTCTGATTATTCTAGGACACCGGTGGGATCTCAAGTGACCAGCAAGATACGAGTTGGTCGGGTGGTCAAGACACAATGCCCGGTCCTGCCATCTCCTCAATTTACCTTTTTACGACATTTTGAGTGCCTAAGGTAGAGAACGGTTTGTTTTTTCAGCCCTGCTACCATTTATTGCATGTATATCTCCATTGGTCCGGAACTCTCCGCAGCCTATTTTGCTAGTGCTTGTAAAGGGGGATCGAGATTTCATTTGGGATGACAGCCCTGTAGCTAGCCATTATGGAACCGTGTAGTTGGGATAAGGTAGAACATCGGCAAGGATATACTTGCTTTGGCGAAGGATTTTCCGACAGTTGGGATGCACATTAAGCTAGAAAGTCGGTTAAATTATGGCCAGGGATGGATAGTTCGTAAAGAAGGGAAAGTTATCCCGTCTCGGGAAATGCCTACGGCAGTTAGTGAGGGCTCTGGGGAATATCCTTGCACGCATCAGGCCGTGCACAAGTTCCCATAAGGGCATGACGTTTCGGCTCATCATGGCTTTGGATGGAAGCTCGAGCAGAACCGTCGACAAAGCTAAATTTGCATTTGGGCGAAGTTGTAGATCTGACGAATTATCCGAGCAATTTGGGCGTCTCGGGATAAAGTGCCTTCTAGTACAGCGAGAAACCGAGTGAAACGAATGAACTTGGAATCTACTCTCAGCTATGTTGAGTGAGTTATTAGAATAGACTAGTCCTGGTGAGATATGTTACCATTGACTGCACGACTTGACTTGATCTACTTCTGCTGCAACCTTCACTCATTCGCCTTGTCCTTTCACGAGACTTGACAACCTGTTCTTGACTAATTAATTCCACCAAAACCTGTAACTTCTCTCGACTTCCGATCCCAGCCCATTTCATAACAACAGACAGACCTTTGAATCCAAAATATGTCGCGGCCTCCTTTGGACCCCTCCATGTCGAGATTCATGTCGGTGAAAGACATGCTCGATTCCATTCCTATATCGTGGCATGTGCGTGAAGCCAGCTCCATGATAGCTCTGTGTTGCTTCTTCCACCTAGTCGTCTCGCCACGTTTGACCAGTTACTTCTTTCCGGGCCAACGGGCTGCCATGCACTCGCACACCAAGACGCAATGGGACTTCCGGGCGGTCTCTCATGTCCACTCGAGCTTCATTTGCATTATGGCCATATGGGTTGTCATGACTGACCAGGAGAGACTGGGTATGACCAGTATCGCGGACCGAGTCTGGGGGTATAGCGAGAGAATTGGCAAGCTTAGTGCGTATTCAATCGGATACCATATCTGGGACCTGGCCGTTGTGCTGTTGAACCCGCGGACGTTCAGTACCGGCACCATCGTTCACTCTACTTGCGCGTTGATCCTGTTATGTGCTTGTTTTGTATGTCAAAGTTATTATCCCCGCTGATTACCTAGACGAAAGCTGACAGGTGAGGATCCAGAGACCGTTTCTTCACTTCTATACCCCATGGTTTATCCTGTTCGAACTTTCGACGCCGCTGCTACACGTTCATTGGTTCTGTGACGTCTTGAAGATGACGGGGTCCAAGATACAGCGGTACAATGGAATTGCCTTGTTGACGGCTTTCACCTGGTCTCGCATCATCTGCGGGACGTATCAATCTATAGCAGTCTATGGGGATCTATGGACGGCGTACTGGCATAAGGACGTGCCACCTCATCACGATTCCACATTCGCACAACCCGGATACCGAAATTCCAATACGGTCACTGCACAACAGGTAAGCCCCGTCCAAGCTACTACTAACTTGAACTCTGCAGATACTGTGCCACTCTTGCTACTATTATGTACATCTTTGGGAGTCGCCGCTTTGAATGTCTTAAATTGGATCTGGTTCCAGAAATTGGTCCATACCGTGAGGCGAAGGTTTATGACGAAGACTCAACATGGCCGACCTGCTATTGCTACCGTGAAGGGAGAATCCACGGATAGAGGCTTTGTTATGATGATGAGGCAGCGAAGCCTTCTCACGCTGAAGCTGTTTAGTGCATCAAACTACTCGGCGTATCCAAGACAGATCGTCACGGGGGTCTTGACCTTCTTTGTAGCTATCTTGTGCGATATCAGGGACAGGATAGGAGCAAAGGACGGACCCAAAATTGCACCCACGACCGAGGCAGAGTTGGCTATACAAAGGCTTTGGGCCAGCATCTTGGAGAGAGATGTGGATAGCATAGGGACCAACGACAACTTTTTCCAGCTCGGTGGTGACTCTGTGCAAGCGGTCAAATTGGTTGACGCAGCTGGCCTGCAAGGTCTCCAACTTAATGTTGCAGACGTCTTTACGAGCCCGACACTGGCTGTCCTGGCACAATGTGTGCTTGCTTTGGAGACAAAGGTCGACCTGGTTCCATTCGAGCTGTTATCAGCACCAGGCAATGATGGCGTTGAGGCTCTTATAAAGGA
Source organism: Pezicula rhizophila (assembly GCA_022190145.1). NCBI lineage: Eukaryota > Fungi > Ascomycota > Leotiomycetes > Helotiales > Dermateaceae > Pezicula > Pezicula rhizophila. The sequence goes on from JAJONI010000174.1 coordinate 14,034, forward strand.
GGCCACGGAACCATATAATTTGAATCGCGCCAGCATTGAGGATGCATATGAATGCACGCCTCTTCAGGAAGCCTTGATGACCCAGTCTACCGTGGCTGATGGCGTATACGTAGCTAGGCATATTATCACTCTGAGTTCGACAATTGACCTTGAGCGGCTTCGTGCTGCATGGGAAGCAGTCGTGAACTCAGCACCCATCTTTCGCACAAGGATTGTCCCATCCAAAACTACTCAGGGCATGCTCCAGATGGTGGTCAGGGAGACACCGTCTTGGATGGCAGCTTCCAACTTACAGGAGTATCTGCAGAAGGACAAACAAATTCCCATGGGTTGTGGAGAGCCGCTGAGTCGCTACGCCATAGTTGAAGAAGCTGGCTCCGAGAAACGCTTCCTAGTATGGACTGTTCACCACGCCATTTCTGATGGTTGGTCACTCTCAGTGGTTGCAAGAAATCTGGTCCAGGTCTATGAAGGCGGAATGGTGCCCACGCCGATGCAATTCAATCACTTCATCAAGTACGTCGGCAGCAGGGACACAGCGGCCACAGAAGCATTCTGGAGAGCACAGTTGGAAACGTCACAACCATCAACATTCCCCGGAATTCCAAGTCCTGGATATCAGCCGAGATGCGACTGTCTTCATTCGCATACGGTCCAACTCAGCAAGCCTAAAAATGCAGCAATTACCATGCCAACACGAATCCGTGCGGCCTGGGCAATTCTTATGGGCCAGTACGAGAATAGCGATTGTGTTGTTATTGGAGTCACTATTGCAGGCAGAAATGCGCCAATGTCAGGCCTGCAGGACATGCTGGGACCTGTCGTTGCTACTATACCTGTCCGGGTCAATATTGATCAGGAGCAAAGGACCCAGACATTCCTTGAAGCGTTACAAGCTCAATCGGTGGATATAATACCCTTCGAGCAATACGGTCTACAAAACATCAGGGCCATTAATTCAGCGACTCAGGCCGCCTGCAACTTTCAGAGCCTGTTAGTTGTCCATCCAATCATGTGGAGCAGGGAGATCCAAGGTATTGGGGCGATAGAGATGACCTCTCCAGACCTTGCCAATGACAAGACTTATCCGATTGTGATGGAGTGCACGCTGACTGCTGACGGCATTCAAATGGATGCCAATTTTGATTCCCATTTGGTTTCCAAAGCCCAAGTAGTTCGGCTGCAAGGCCAGTTGGAGGAGATTCTACAGCAGTTGTGTCGGGACGAGGATGATGAGGCAACGATAGGCCAGATCGAATCGATCAGTCCACAGGATAAGATGGATGTTCTTTCATGGAACAGCGAGTGCCCCAAACCCGTTGACGCATGTGTACATGGAGTGGTGGCAGAGCAGGTGCTAGCTCGGCGTGATGAACCTGCAGTTTGTGGCTGGGATGCAGAATTCACTTATCAACAACTTGATGAACTTTCGACCCGACTTGCCCATCATATCATCAGCCTTGGGGTGCGGACGGAAACCTTCGTGCCGCTCTGCTTTGACAAGTCTGCCTGGACCATCGTAGCAGTGCTTGCTGTGTTGAAAGCTGGCGGCGCCTTCGTTTCTCTAAGCCCATCACATCCAATGGCTCGCAATCAGCATCTGCTACGCGAAGTTTCAGCGACACTCGTATTAACTGATAGTACTCATGAGGGTATATTCCAGGCTTCGGTTCCCAATTCATTCTCGGTCAGTCGTGCGACTATTGACCAGCTGCCTGTCGTCGCGGGTCCTTTACCCAATGTACTTCCGGAAAATCCGGCCTTCGTGGTTTTCACTTCTGGGAGCACGGGGAATCCAAAAGGCATCATCATAGAGCATGGTGCTCTCTGCAGCAGTTCTAAAGCGCATGCAAAAGCTCTTGGAATAAACCAAGCATCTCGTGTAATGCAATTTGCGGCCTATACCTATGATGTTAGCATCGGCGAGATTCTGACAACACTTATGCATGGCGGTTGTGTATGCGTACCAACAGAGCAAAACAGACTTGACAACTTGGCTGCAGCCATCAATGAAATGAATGTTAACTGGCTCTTTCTAACTCCCACCGTTGCGGGGCTTCTTCGACCAAGTACCGTGCCAGATTTGAAGGTGCTTGTTATTGGTGGTGAACATGCGACAGAAGACAATGTGAGAACGTGGGCAAGCCACGTTAACTTCATCAATAGCTATGGTCCAGCTGAATGTACCATATGGTCTTCTTGTACTGAGAAGCTGAAGCTTGGTGCAGACATTTCAAACATTGGCCGTCCCGTAGGAAGTGTGCCATGGGTTGCAGACGTAAATGACTCGAGTAAATTGAGCCCCGTGGGAGCTATCGGTGAACTCCTAATTGAGGGGCCTATTCTCGCCCGTGGTTATCTAAATAATGCGAAGAAAACAGCAGCTGCATTTATTGAAAATCCAACGTGGGCTCAGAGTTTTGAGCCAGGCCGTCGTCGACGCTTCTACAAAACGGGAGACCTAGTGCGATACAACGTAGATGGCACTCTAAATATCATTGGGCGGAAGGATACTCAGGTTAAGCTTCGTGGGCAGCGCCTAGAGCTCGGTGAGGTTGAGCATCAGTTAAAGAAAGTAGTGCCCGACAAGTGGCAGGTCACCGTCGAGATGATCAAGCCAACATGCCAAGAAGGAGATCCCATCCTAGCAGCTTTTGTGTCCGTCGAAGAACCTGAACGAATAACTGTGCACGGAAACGATATAGCCTTCGAGCTGACTGGCACCGTCCATGAAAAATTGCAAGAGTGGGAACATGTGTTAGTCAAGCGACTACCGAGTTACATGATGCCGGCCTTATATATACCTCTCTACAACTCATCTGTAACAGCCAATGGAAAGAGTGACCGACAAAAGCTTCGCCAGCTCGGTGCCCAGTTAACAGCGCAGCAATTAACAGCCTTTTCCATGGGCAAGGGCTCTAAGCGATCCCCAAGTACCGAGATGGAGATAAAGTTGCAGCAACTCTGGGCCGGCATTTTACATCTGGACCCCTCATCTATTGGCGCAGAAGACAGTTTCTTTCGTCTTGGTGGCAATTCGATTAGGGCTATGCGACTCGTTGCAGCTGCGCGGGAGAAAGGAATTATGCTCACGGTTGCAACAATCTTTCAAAGCCCAGCGTTGTCCGAGATGTCCAAAGCCAGCGCGACATTAGATGACAAGGCTCATCTGCAGTTGGAGCCGTTCTCCCTCCTCTCAACACCAAGTACAGCGGAGGAGGTCTGTGAAGAAGCAGCGGCACTCTGCGGCGTGCTGAGGCAAAACATTGCAGACATATATCCATGTGCGCCACTCCAGCAAGGTCTTATAGCCTTGTCTACCCGACAGCCTGGAACATACGTGGCAGAGGTCTCTTACAATTTGCCGCCAGACACTGATATAATCCGGTTTCAGAAAGCATGGGAGTCTATGGTTGAGGATTTACCGATCCTCCGCACTCGAATTGTCGAGACAAGAGAGCATGGCCTGCTCCAGGTTGTTTTGTACGAGACGGTTGAGTGGTCTACGGCAGCAGACAGGACGACATATCTTGCGCAAGAGCAGCATAAGCAGACGACTCTCGGTCAACCCCTCAGTCGACAAGCCATTGTAGCTGGGGACGAGGGAGGTTTTGTCTTCATCTGGACTGCACACCACGCACTATACGATGGGTGGACAATGGATCTGGTGTTGCGAAGAGTAGAACAATATTATAAGGGAGCCGCAGTCATACCACTAGCGATGCCATACAACCGGTTCATTCAGCATCTACAGGGTTCGGATCGGGGCCTAGCTGCTAAGTATTGGCGTTCGCAGTTAAGTCACGCTGAATGTATCCAATTTCCAATGCTGCCATCCCCACAGCATCAAGCTCGCACAAACGCAATAATGGTTCACTCACCCCAAATCCCATGGAAACAAGATTCCAACATTACGATCCCAACTATACTTCGCGGGGCATGGGCATTGGTGGTTGCTGAATATTCTGGCTCGACTGACGTGGTGTTCGGGATCACCATGAGCGGTCGGAATGCACCGATTGCAGGCATTGACAGCATGTGTGGTCCAACCATTAACACGCTTCCCGTTCGCATACAAATCGACCACGCCCTTTCCGTAGCGAGCTTTCTCGAATCTGCGCAGGCTCAGGCCGTGGAAATGATGCGTTTTGAGGGGACGGGATTACAAGAAATACGACGACTAGGATCCGACATACACGATGCGTGTGAATTTCAGAACATTCTTGTCATTCAAGCGGATGAGCAGTCACCCAAAGAGAGGGCGCTTTTTAAGAATCCCATTTCCAACGTTCAACATTCGGGATTCTTCGCACATCCGCTGACAGTAGAATGCGTTGTTCAAGACGCAGGGGTTGAGATCAAAGCCTATTACGACTCTCAAATTATTTCTAGCGAGCAGATGAACCGAGTTCTGGTGCATTTTGAGCATGTGCTACAACTGATAGCCACTGAAAGTGCCGCCCAACTAGGAAGTATAATGTCGATAAGTCAACTCGATCACCTCGATATTAAGAGGTGGAACAGCAAATCACCAGAAGTTGTCGATGCTTGTGTACACGATCTTATTACGCAAAAAGCTCTTTTGCGTCCAGACGCACCAGCAATAACTGGTTGGGATGCGAGTCTCAATTACCAAGAACTTGACAAACTTTCGGCGAAGTTTAGTAGCCATCTCAGAAGTTTGGGGGTAGGGGTTGGGTCTCAAACGTACGTGCCAATCTGCTTCGAAAAGTCCGTTTGGGCTATTGTAGCGATGCTGGCAGTGCTTAAAGCTGGTGGTGCTTTCGTACCGCTGGATCCCTCGCGTCCGTTGAGTTATTCACAACGGATTATCGAACGACTAGAAGCAAACATCCTCCTCACATCCCCTGCCACTCGCCAGTCATATCCTCTTGAGATACAGAATACGGTCGAGGTATCCTACGCAAACGCCCAAAGCCTACCAGCAAGTAATGGAATTTTCAGCAAGTCAGCAAGTGATCCACGACAGATCATGTACGTCCTCTTTACGTCTGGCAGCACTGGAGAACCGAAAGGCGTTCTTGTAGAACACGTTGCTGTCAGCACAAGCATCAAAGGTCACGGTACTGCGATGGGCTTTGGACCAGAATCACGAGCTCTTCAATTCTGCTCATATAGTTTTGACGTCAGCATAGCTGAAATATTTACTACCCTCGTCTTTGGAGGGTGTGTGTGCGTCCCATCAGATGATGATAGGCTTGATATCAGTATGGCCATGAACAAAATGAAGGTTAATTGGGCCTTCTTTACCCCGTCTTTCGTCAAATCGATTAAGCCTCAGGACGTTCCGAGTTTAAAAACTCTAGTGCTTGGCGGCGAAACAATGAGCAAGGAAGACGTCGAGAACTGGTCAGGGGTAGTGCGACTTATCAATGGCTATGGGCCCACCGAGGCATCTATATTTTGTCTGGCCCACGACGTAACTCCAGAGCACAATGCCCAGACTATCGGACACGCAGTTGGATCGGTTTCCTGGATAGTAGATCCTGCGAATCACGACAGGCTTGTGCCAATTGGATGCGTCGGGGAGCTGCTCATTGAAGGAGCTCTCCTTGCTCGTGGCTATTTGAATGACGCAGAGAAGACCCGAGCGGCCTTCATCCAAGATCCTGCATGGTTTCACAGCTTCGATAGTAATCGTAATCAGCCAACGCGTTTTTATAAGACTGGAGATTTAGTAAAATATAACTCAGATGGTACACTTGATATTGTTGGGCGGAAGGATACGCAGGTCAAGATTAGAGGACAGCGACTTGAGACGAGCGAAGTAGAGCATTACTTGACTTCCGACAGCCAAATCGCTAGCGCTATGGTAACCGTCCCCTCCAAAGGGCGTTTCCAGAAACGCTTGGTGGCGATATTAGCACTCCAGGATTCTGTGGTGAATTCTGACTTGAGTTTGGATTCAAGGTCATTGCCGATTGATGATGGTGCCCTGCGCCTTCTTGGCAGATCTCAGCGGAAGCTCGTTACAGGGCACCTCTCGCGTGTAAGCGAGCACCTTTCATCGCACCTTCCAACGTATATGGTACCTGAATTCTGGATCGTAGTGGAGGAAATCCCGCTTTCTGTGTCAGCTAAGCTAAATCGGCAAATGGTCAAGAAATGGTTGGAGGAAGTTTCTGAAGAAGTATATCGTGAAATTGCTGATGCACATATCGAAGAAACATCAGGACCAGAGACGGCAATGGATCGAAAAATCTCAGCAATTCTGGCTCGAGTGCTCAACTTGTCATTGGAAGAGATTGTACCAAGCCGCTCATTTCTCAGTCTTGGTGGTGACTCGATTTCGGCAATGCAAATGGTATCCAGAGCCCGCGCAGAGGGTATTGACCTTCGTATACAAGACCTTCTACAAAGCAAGAGTATCTCTCACCTCGCGCAAGTCGCCAAGGTCAGCGAGAGGCAACTAGCAACCTTCCAAGATGACGTGGCTAATACTATCTTTGACCTCTCGCCTATTCAACAGATGTTTTTTGAGTTGGAGGGACAAAACGCAAACCAGCCTGGTCATCATTTCAATCAGACTTTTTTCCTTCGCCTGAAGCAGGATATACAGCACTTAGATGTCGCACATGCTATTGAAGCAGTCGTTCAAAAGCATTCAATGCTCCGATCACGTTTTAAGCGACCTGAGCAAGCAGACGGCAAATGGAGCCAGGTCATTACTACGGATATAGCGGGCTCATATCGTCTGAACTCCCACGACGGGATCAAAACAGACGAAGAAATGGGAGTCATAATGTCAACTTCTCAACGTATTATCGACATCGAAAACGGCCCGGTGTTTGCAGTGGACGTGTTTGAGGCCACTGGGACCACTAAGAATAAGCTTCTCTTTTTTGTCGCTCACCATTTGGTTATCGACCTTGTATCTTGGCGCATAATTTTCCAAGACATTGAAGAGATGCTAGCATCAGGGAAATTTCTTCCGCCTGTGAGCTCGGTGCCATTCTCGTTTCAGGCATGGTCGAGGTCGCAGGCAGAGTATGCTCAGCGACTAACGCCAAGCACGGTTATTCCTTTCGAGACGACGCCTGCAGACTTCGGCTATTGGGGAATGAATGAAAATGCCAACGTCAATTGTGATACAGTCAGGGAATCTTTCAGTCTAAGTGAAGAAATCACTTCTATTCTGCTTGGAGATCACGAGAGTGCATTGGGGAATGAAGGCTGCCATAGTGCGCTAGGAACTACTCCAGTAGAAGTATTTATAGCGACTCTTATCCATGCTTTTGGGGATGCCTTCGCTAATCGAGCTCTACCAACTGTCTTTACTGAGGGACATGGACGGGAACCATGGGATCCAGCCATTGATTTGTCACGAACAGTTGGCTGGTTTACGACCATGGCGCCTATCCACGTCTCAAGATCAGCGGACAACGATGTTATTGACATTATTAAACGGACTAAGGATATCTACCGGAGCCTTCCTAATAAAGGGTCCTCGTACTTCGCATCCAGATACCTCAACTCTGAAGCTACAGCGTTCAGCAACCATCTCCCTATGGAGATTCTATTCAATTACCTGGGCCGCTATCAGCAATTGGAAAGAAGTGACGGTCTTCTAAGCGCAGAACCAAAACCACCTAGGGTAGAATCTGACTTGGGTCCTGCCGTAAAACGCTTTGCCCTGTTTGAAATCTCAGTAATAGTGATGGATAGAGTCTTACGTTTCCACATTGATTACAACCAGAAGATGCGACATCGATCAGGGGTCGGTCTCTGGGTCAAGAATTGGCAGCAATCGCTTCAAAATGCAGCTACAAAGTTATTGGCGACGGAGCAGCAAAAAACTCTCAGTGATTTCCCTCTACTCTCTCTCACATATGCCAATCTGGAAAATATGCAACGCAATCTCTCCAGCTCCGTTGTTGGACTCAAGAGCTTTGCTAAAGATGTCGAGGATATATACCCATGCACTCCGATGCAGCAAGGTCTTCTACTTAGTCAAACTCGGACTCCTGGGGATTATGAAACCTCCTTCGTATTTGAAGTGATTGCGTCAAAAACCAAGCGAGTTGACTTGGAGAGGTTGTTGTCAGCCTGGCAAGAGGTAGTCAATCGGCATACTATACTGAGAACGGTTTTTGTAGGAAGTGTTTCCAAAGGGGGTGTGTTCGATCAATTGGTTCTGCGACATGTTGTGGCTAGAACTAAGAAGGTCACGAAGGCTGGTACTGTCACTGATGAGCATGCTCTAGCAGCAGTCACACAGCAGGAACCCATGAACTACGGGAGCCGTGAACCACCCCATCTACTTACAGTTTGCCAGGCAACCGCATCTGGCAGGACATTTTGCAAGGTCGAGATCAGCCATGTCATCACAGACGCCATGTCCAGAGATCTAATGCTCCGCGATCTGAATCTTGCCTACAGTAACAAACTCCCGACCGTTCCCGCTATGCCGTATAGCAACTACATCAGATTCGTTCAAAGCCAGCCTGTCCAGGCTGCCGCAGAGTTTTGGCAAAAGTACCTCACGGGTGTTACGCCATGCTTTCTTCATCGTAGTCAGGACACCCATATTGAATCTGCCAATCCTGATGGAACAAAGAAGTTGAAGTCGATACAAGTTTACCACAATATTGAAGCCGGGAAGTTGCAAATCTTTTGTGACACTCACCGAGTGACGATCTCTACCGTCCTCAAACTGGCATGGGGACTGGTTCTAAAGTGCTACGCAGACTTCGGGGCCGAGGAAATTTGTTTTGGCTACCTCGCATCTGGACGAGATGTTGATGTTGATTCTATCGAGGAGGCGGTTGGACCTTTCATCAATATGCTAACTTGCCGCATGAAAATGGCAGGTATGCCAGGCTCTCTTCCAGATGTGCTTCAGCAACTGCAAACAGAGTACCTCGACGCAATGGAGCATCAGCATTACTCGCTAGCACAAGTTCAGCATGCGCTGAAATTATCAAGCAGCCGCTTCTTCAATACTGCCATGTCTATTCAACGAGAATATTCCCATGATGTTGATCATGAAACTGAACTCAAATACAAGGGAATCGAGGGACATGATCCCACCGAGGTAAGTCTAGAAATCTCAGCTTCTAACTTTCATATGTGCTTTACTAATGATGGATCATAGTATGACGTCTTTGTTAATGCCACATTTTCAAAATCACATCTCGGGGTAGAACTTAGCTACTGGTCTACGTTCTGGACAGAGACGCAGGCAGTCAATGTTGCCAATACCTTTTCCAGAGCATTGAACTACATCGTGGAGGGAAAGGACTTCCAAGCTAACCCAGACCTTCTAAGTGAGCACGACAAAGATCAAATCATAGAATGGAATGGCGAGCATGCCCAGGCTATCGAGAGTTCCGTACACAATATGATCGCGCAACAAGTCCTCCAAAGTCCTCCTGGCAGGTTAGCTGTACACGGCTGGGATGCAAGCTTTACATACCATGAACTCGATCGTTTATCAACGCAACTAGCATGTCACCTAATCAGTCATGGTGTCGGACCAGAAACATTTATCGTACTACTATTTGAGAAGTCGGCATGGGCTATTGTTGCGATGTTGGCCGTCCTCAAAGCTGGCGGAGCTTTCATATCCTTGGACCCCTCTCACCCCCTCGAGCGACACGTTTCTATTATCAAGGATGTCAATGCACGCATCATGCTTTGCTCAGAACGGCAAACTACAGCGAGCGGAGAGGCTCTCGATCATGTTATCATCGTCTCCAGGAATGCATTACAGAAACTTGCACAACCTCACGGCAGTCTCAGTGGTCAGAAGAAAGCATCACCTCAAAATGCGGCCTATGGAGTTTTTACCTCTGGAAGTAGTGGAAAGCCGAAAACAGTCGTGGTTTCTCACACTGCACTTGTAACCAGCTGTTTAGCACACGGAAAAGCAGCAGGAATAACAGCCGACAGCCGTGTTCTTCAATTTGCGTCCTATACTTTCGACATTAGTATGGGTGACATCTTCTGTCCTCTCCTTGTCGGTGGTTGCATCTGCATTCCTTCGCACGTAGACCTGATGAACCGCTTGGCAGGCGTGATTAATGAGATGGCGGTAACCTGGATGTGCATAACACCAACTGTGGCGCGTCTTATCCGACCTGAGGAGGTGCCGTTGGTGAAAACCCTCGTACTCTGTGGCGAGGCTGTTACACAAGACATAGTTACTTCATGGTCTGATAATTTGTCCTTGCACAACTTCTATGGACCAGCAGAGGCTACCATTTATTGCAGCTATCTCTTGGGACTTACCAAAGCAACTCCTGCCGCTAATATAGGAAAGGGTAAAGCCTGCGCTTTATGGATTGTAGAGGCAACAGACCATAATCAGCTTGTGCCTATTGGACGCACAGGGGAGCTTCTGATAGAAGGACCTATCTTGGCTCGTGAGTATCTGAACGACCCTGTAAAGACTACAGCAGCGTTCATTGAAAATACGGCATGGTCGGAGCACTTTAATAGTAGTGGTCGACCAAGACGTTTCTATAAGACTGGGGATCTAGGGCGATACAACTCAGATGGTACAATCCACTTTGTTGGCCGTAAAGATACGCAGGTCAAGTTACATGGCCAGAGATTGGAACTTGGAGAAGTAGAACACCGGATCATACAGATTATCCCTAGCAACTGGCAGGTGGTTGTGGAGTTGATCTATCCTGTCTCACAGGATGGAGGTCCTATCCTTGCAGCATTTGTCTGCACTGGAGATAGTCAGACAAAAGATGTGCTCTCAAACTCGACGGAAGACAGCTTGGCATTATCCACGCTGGACGCGATATATGACAAGAAGCTGGATTTGGCCGCCCGATTGGCGAAATCATTACCCTCATATATGGTACCGGGTATCTATATTCCTCTCTCCGAGATCCCCATGGGAACCTCTAGGAAGATTGATCGTGGAAATTTACGCCAACTGGGTGCTCGCCTGTCTCGGGATCAGCTCATGGCGTGCTCAATCAGAGTGCTGGCCAAGAAAGCTCCAACAACAGAGATGGAAGCAAAGCTGCAGAATCTGTGGGCTGAGCTTCTGCATCTTGAGCCAAGCTTGATTGGGATAGATGATAACTTCTTCCAGCTAGGAGGGGACTCCGTTCAGGCAATGCGGCTCGTGGCTACAGCGCGTGAAACTCAATCTATTTCCTTGACAGTTGCAGATATTTTCAATAACCCCACGCTAGCTGGCATGTCAACAACCGCTAAGCTGCTTGATCAGACGTCTTGGGGTCAAGATCTTGTAGCGCCATTCTCTCTGATCACAGATTCTACAGCGGTAGCTAGCCTTCGCGCCCAAGCAGCATTGGCGTGTAACGTGGAACTTGCTGCAATCGAAGATATTTATCCGTGCACATCGCTACAGGAAGGCCTTATGGCACTTTCAACTAAGCGACCTGGTGCTTACGTTCTAGAAAGCGTATATGTATTGCCGGAATATATCGACCTCGATCGGTTCAAGTCAGCTTGGGAGGCCGTGGTTAAAGATTTGGCCATTCTCCGAACTCGAATTATCGAGACGAAAGACCATGGTCTGTTGCAGGTTGTCCTGAATGAAAGGCCTGAGTGGAGGAGTACTGCTGCAGATTTGGATAATAAGCAGATGGGTCTTGGTAAACGGCTCAGTTACCAGGCAGTCACACACGAAGCTGGACGTTCAACATTCGCTTGGACAGCTCACCACGCTGTTTATGATGGCTGGACAATGCGTCTTGTGCTTGAGAGGGCTGAGAAGTATTATGAAGGCGCTTCTGTATTGCCGCCAACCCACTTCAATCGGTTCATCAAAGATGTCCAATCCCACGATGATGCGACGGATTTTTGGCGCTCTCAGCTATCGGAGGCCAGCTTGGCCCAGTTTCCATCATTACCCTCGCCGCAATATCAACCAGTTACAGATTCCAAGCATGTACACATGACCAAGGTCAACTGGAGGTCAGAGTCGGAGTTCACTAGTTCCACAATCATTCGTGCAGCGTGGGCTATTGTCGTTGCGCAATACACCGGGTCTTCAGATGTGGTATTTGGCTTGACTCTCAGTGGCCGCAATGCTTCGATTCCCGGTATTGACACTATAGCCGGACCTGCCATCAATACTCTCCCGTTGCATGTCCTCATTGACGATTCGCAGTCTATTGAAGCATACCTTCGAATGATCCATACGCAGGCCATCGAAACAATGCCATTCGAACAGACCAGACTGCAAAGCATTCGAAGAATGTCGCCTGAATTACGAGATTCATGCGACTTCCAAAATATACTAGTTATTCAGGTCGGGACAAGAGAAAAAGGCGATAGCATGACCATATTCAACAACCCAGTTTCGAACAATGAACAGTCTGGATTTTTCTTAAACCCGTTAACCCTGGAAGTTGCCGTCTATGACCAAGAGGTGGAAATGACGGCCTATTTCGACTCGAAAGTTATCACAGAGGAGCAGATTGGTGGTGTGCTAGCTCATTTTGAGCATATCTTAAAACAAATCCTCGCTAGTGGTAGCCATGTTCAAATCACGGATATCAAGACAATCAGCCAAGCAGACCACTCGAAAATCTCCAATTGGAATAGTAGCTGCCCTCAGGTTGTAAACGCATGTGTCCATGACCTTGTTACGCAGCAAGTACTCCAACGACCAGAGACAATGGCTATTTGTAGTTGGGACACTAGCTTTACCTACCAGGAACTTGACGACCTATCTACTCGTCTATCGTACCATCTGATTAGACTAGGAGTCAAGCCAGAGACGCTTGTTCCGTTTTGTTTCGAGAAGTCTTCTTGGACCATTGTAGCGATGCTAGCAACTCTTAAGGCAGGAGGAGCTTGTGTTGCACTAGACCCAAGGCACCCAATCGGTCGATTACAAACCATTGTAAACGATCTTGGCTCAGATATCTTGCTTTGTTCGACAGCAAACGTCAATAGATTTGAAGGCATTGTCAGCAAAGTCGTGACCGTCTCCTCTGCATCATCATCAACGTGGAGAGATCCAATAATTCCCACCAACAGTTTCTCTCGTGCTCAACCTTCTAATGCTGCATTTGTTGTCTTCACTTCAGGAAGTACGGGAAAGCCCAAGGGTATTGTGTTGGAGCATTCGGCATTTTGTACAAGTGCACAAGAACATGGAAGGGCCATGCGCCTTGGAACGGAGTCGCGGGTTCTACAATTTGCCTCATATACATTTGACGTCAGCCTGGGAGAAATCTTTAGTACTTTGATCCATGGAGGGTGTATTTGTGTGCCGTCCGAGGAAGATAGACTGAATAATCTTGCTGAGGTCATTAACAATTTTAATGTCAACTGGGCTTACCTCACTTCTTCGGTCACAAGTCTTCTGGCGCCAGCAGATATCCCTAGATTGAAGATTCTCTCGGTTGGCGGTGAAGCTGTCACGCAAGATGTGGTCACGAACTGGGCAGAGAGTCTGTACCTGATTAACATATATGGCCCAGCAGAATGTACGGTGTGGTCTACTTATCTTGGCGGGCTTGCCAAAGACACTTCACCGAATAATATCGGACGAGGCGTAGGATCAGTTTCTTGGATTGTTGATCCGTCAGATTATAATCGACTTGTTCCTATCGGCTGCGTGGGTGAACTACTCATTGAGGGACCGATTTTAGCACGTGGATACATGAACGATACTACGAAGACAGCGGCTGCTTTTGTCGAAGATACTGTCTGGTCCGCGGGCTTCCCTACTCAGCGACGAAGAAAGTTCTATAGGACAGGCGATCTGGTTCGCTTCAACCCGGATGGAACACTACATTTCGTCGGCCGCAAAGACACGCAAATCAAGCTCCATGGTCAACGAATTGAGTTGAGTGAGATTGAGCACAATCTCCAGGCTAACGAAGATGTCAAGAGCGCTATAGTCCTCGTGCCAGAAAAGGGACATTGTCAAGACAGGCTGATAGCAATGATTGAGTTTCGACAGAAATCAGAATCAGATCCAGAGTTTGCATCGCGACCAAATGCCGAATTTCAACCTCTCGACAAAGAAGAAAAGAAATCTTCAGCAGCTCAGATATCCAGGGTTCAAGAGAAATTGCACAGCACCCTACCACCGTATATGATTCCCTCTTTGTGGATACCAGTCTACACGATCCCTCTTAACACATCTGGAAAGCTAGATCGCGCAAAAGTACGGCAGTGGGTCTGTGAGATGGACGAAGAGGCGTACATCCACAGTGTAGTGTCCAACACCGAAGAAGACGCAGAAGACGTTCAGCCTATGGACGCCATGGATTATCGGCTAAGAAAAGTATTGGCACGAGTACTCAACCTACCAGAAAGTGGCATCGCATTTAATCGGTCTTTCCTTCATCTTGGCGGCGATTCAATCACGGCTATGCAAGTTGTTTGGCGGGCTCGAGCAGATGCTATTTCTCTCCGGGTACAAGATATCCTGCAATGCAGAACCATTTCGCAACTGTCCAAATTCGCCAGAGCTAGCGGCGAGTCGTTCACGTTGCAGAAAGAGACTCTGGATGCCGCTTTCAATTTATCACCTATCCAACAAATGTACTTTGAAACGGACCACAAGGCAAATGAGGTCGACCATCATTTCAACCAGAGCATCTTCCTTCGCCTCAGTCGCGAGGTATCTATAGAAAGCATGACTAGAGTTTTGGAAGTAGTGGTTGCACAGCATTCGATGCTCCGGGCGCGCTTCAAGAAAGAAGAAGATGGCCAGTGGTGTCAACTTATCACTAAAGATGTGGCAGACTCGTATCGTTTTGGTACTCATGAAGTGATGAGCTCAGATGAAATGGCAGCTCTTATGCTAAGCGCCCAAAAGAGCCTTGACATCCAGCATGGTCCTGTTTTTGGGGTCGATATGTTCAATCTAGCTGGCAACGACAATGGTCAGCTCCTCTTCCTTACCGCGCACCATCTGGTAGTTGATCTTGTCTCCTGGCGAGTGATCTTACAGGATATTGAAGAGATGCTAGAGTCTGGAGCACTATCAGTTCAGCGGCCATCTCCTTTTTCTTTCCAGGCATGGTGTAAGCTGCAGGCAGAACATTCTCTCCAAAATCTGAATATAGCAAGCAAAGTGCTTCCTTTCGACGTTTTACCATCAGACTATTCGTACTGGCATATGGCCGATCAGGACAATCTCCATGGCGATACAGTGAGCGAAAGTTTTACTATCGACGAACACCTAACGAACATACTCCTTGGAGATTGCAATGATGCTCTTGGAACTGAGCCTGTAGAAGTCTTCATTGCAACTTTACTACACTCCTTTGGTGACATATTTGTTGATCGAGCTACCCCGACAGTATATAGCGAAGGTCATGGGCGTGAGCCTTGGGATCAAGGAATAGATCTGTCAGGGACGGTTGGATGGTTCACAACAATGGCGCCAATACATGTGCCCAGATGCAATGAAGATGTTGTCAACACCATCAGACGTACAAAAGATATTCGAAGAAGTCTCCCAGGTAATGGCTGGCCATACTTCGCCAGCCGGTTCCTTACTCCCGAGGGAAAGAAGGCCTTCCAAAGTCACCAACCCATCGAGATCCTTTTCAACTATCTCGGTCGCTACCAGCAACTTGAGCGTAAAGATGGTCTTTTACAGCCAGAGGAGTATCCGGCAGCTGCAGCATCATCAGATTTCGGTCGCAACGTCCAGCGATTCGCTCTACTCGATGTTTCTGTGGTGGTGATGCACGGCAAGACTCATTTTCGAATTGAATATAATCAAAAAATGCACCGACATCGTTCCAAAATCAGTGCCTGGACTAAGGCTTGGGAGAGGTCACTTCAAGAGGCTGCTGGGATGCTATTAAAAATGGATAAAGAGCGGACAATAAGTGACTTCAAATTACTCTCGCTTACCTACGCCAATATTGATACTATAAAGAACAAGACATTGGAATCAGTTGGTCTCAGAGGCTTTGATGAAGTCGAAGACATTTACCCATGCTCCCCAATGCAACAGGGCCTTCTTATCAGTCAAATTCGCAGTCCCGGGACCTACGAAACCTCTTTCACTTTTGAGGTCGTTCCATTACAGCCCGAGGCATCATTAGTCAATGTAGAGAAGCTTCTCTCTGCCTGGCAGCAGGTAGTGAATCGGCATTCTATTCTCAGGACAGTCTTTGTCGAAAGTGTCTCTTCCGAGGGCTTTTTTGATCAGCTCGTACGAAGGACATTCACAGCGCAGACGATCCAAAAGCCTAGGGCAGTCACTGACACACAAGCGCTAACCTCCGTCATGGAGCAAGAACCACTAGACTACAAAGAATATAGCCCGCCTCATCAACTTACCATTTGCCAAGCAGAATCGGGAAGACTGTTCTGCAGACTGGAAATCAGCCACGCTATCACGGATGCAATGTCAAGAGAGGTTATGCTCCACGACTTAGATCTTGCCTATCATACTGGTAGCCTTTCAAATGCACCACCAATGCCATACCAAGATTATATTCGATTTATTCAGGATCAGCCGATCACGATCTCGATGGATTATTGGAAGAACTACCTTGAGGGCCTCAAGCCTTGTATCCTCCCTAATTTCCAAGATAGTGCTACCAAGGAGTTGAAATCTTTGAAAGTAGAGCTTGATGTTGAGTTTGAAAGGTTACAGGCGTATTGTGACACTAGTGGAGTTACCATGTCCACAGTTCTGAAAGCAGTATGGGGCCTAGTCTTACGATGCTATACTGGTTCTGAAGATGTCTGTTTTGGATATCTTGCTTCTGGGCGGGATATAGCCATTGATGGGATCGAACATGCCGTGGGGCCGTTTATTAACATGCTCATCTGCCGGATGAGCATAACAGACACGCGTCCCATAGCAGAAGTTCTGCAGCATTTGCAGGCCGACTATGTTGACTCACTAAAACATCAACATTGTTCATTGGTACAGATCCGAAGTCAGCTAAACATGGCCGCAGAAAGTTCGCTCTTTAATACCGCCATGACCATCCAGCGAACTTCTTTTGATAACGATAACAAGCGATCCGCGATCGACTTCAAGGAAATTGGTGGATGTGATCCAACAGAAGTATGTTTGCGATAGACCCCTTTCTTCTTTCGGTGCTTTTTCTAATAAATCCAATAGTATGACATGATCATCTACGGTACAGTTTCAAGTACCAGTGTTGATGTCGTCTTCAATTACTGGACTTCAGCTCTGACAAATGCTCAAGCTGCGAACATTGCCGGCACTTTCAGCAAAGCCCTCCAATATATTTTGGATGGAGACAATTCAGATACGTTAGATCTGCTTAGCCGCCGTGACAGAGAGCAAATACTGGCATGGAACAAATCGTGCCCTAGGGCAATAGATGCATGTGTACATGACGAGATTGCTTTGCAAGTTCGAAGTCGACCAGATGCGCCTGCAGTCTGTGGTTGGGATATGAGCTTTACCTACTCTGAGCTGGATGAGTTATCTACACGACTTGCACACTACCTCGTAGCCATCGGAGCTGAGCCTGGCACCTTCATACCTGTGTGCTTTGAAAAATCAGCTTGGACTATAGTGGCTCTCCTGGCCGTTATCAAAGCTGGCTGTGCGTTCATACCATTGCATCCTTCCAATCCTCTGCAGCACTCGCAAGATATCATTGAAAGAACGGGCAAGACTATTCTTCTCACCTCGTCCAAACTGCGGAAATACTATCATTTGGTTTCAGAAAATATAGTAGAGGTTTCCGGTTTTACGATACATGACCTTCCGATTACAAATACCGACCTTCAAGAAAGATGCGATCCCCAGCAACCAATGTATGTCTTATTCACATCTGGAAGTACTGGTAAACCTAAAGGTGTCGTTATGGAGCACTCAGCAGCAATCACGAGCATTAGAGGACATGGGACACTCATGGGATTTGGCCCAAACTCTCGTGTTCTTCAATTCTGTTCTTATGGCTTTGATGGCAGTATAGCTGAGATATTCACAACACTTGTGTTCGGAGGTTGCGTATGTATTCCCTCGGATGACGACAGGCTTGAAGATATCGCTTCAACTATGACCCATATGAGCGTCAACTGGGCTTTCTTTACTCCATCATTTATCAGGCTCATCAATCCAGAGTCTCTTCCCACCCTCAAGACGCTTGTTCTTGGTGGAGAAGCAATGAGCCAAGAAGACATAGAAAGATGGGCAGGAAGAGTGCGTCTCATAAATGGTTACGGTCCAACAGAGTCATGCGTCTTCTGTGTACAGCAGGAGGTAAGCGCAGCTCATAGCAACCCTCGGATAATAGGAAGATCAATCAGTTCAGTATCCTGGGTTGTTGATCCTACCGACTATAATCGACTTGTACCAATTGGTTGTGTGGGAGAATTACTCGTGGAAGGGCCGATACTTGCTCGTGAGTATCTCAACGATGATGAAAAGACTACCGCAGCCTTTATCCAGGATCCAACATGGGCCCAGAGCTTTGAATTAGGACGCCGAAGACGTTTTTATAGGACAGGAGACTTGGTACGGTACAACTCCGATGGGACAATTAGTATTATTGGCCGTATGGACTCGCAAGTCAAAGTCCGAGGACAAAGGCTCGAACTCGGGCAAGTCGAATGCAACTTAAAACAATTCGTCCCAAGTCAGTGGCTTGTAATAGCAGAGCTTATCCAACCGCCCTCTCGGGAAGACGCTATCCTTGCAGCCTTCGTTTGTATGGAGCAAGTACCGGACGAAAGATCTGGCTTGAACTTGAACGCGGCCGAAATGCTACATAGCATCATTCCGGATATCAACGAGAAGCTAGCCACAAAGTTGCCAACATATATGATTCCAGCAATCTACATACCCATTCACAATATACCATTTACGACCTCTGGCAAGACTGATCGAACACGTCTGCGACAAATAGGCCGAGATCTGACTGCAGAGCAAATAACCGCTTTTACACCTGGTCAATCTAAGCGAGCAGTGTCGACACACATGGAGAGAAAAATGCAGCATCTCTGGGCAAAGGTTCTGCATAGGGAGCCCCAGTCTATCGGACCAGACGATAGCTTCTTTAGTCTGGGCGGAGATTCAATGCAAGCTATGAGGCTTGTGGCAGCTGCTCGTAAACAAGCGATTTCCTTGAGAGTGGTCGACATTTTCCACAACCCTACCCTGAGCGGGATGGCGAGTACTAGCAGTGTTTTGGACCAAAATGTTCCTCAGACATTTGCGCCCTTCTCGCTCGCAGATCCCGTTGCGGTTGAGAGCATTCGTACTCATGGGTCATCTGAATACGGCATTGATGTGTCCTCCATCGAAGACGTGTTCGAGGCGACTGAGTTTCAATCACTGAGTATAAGTGCTGGTTTAAGAGCATATCGTAGCTCAACAGGCTACTTTGTAATCGATTTCGATTCTCCAGTAGATGAGTTACGTATGGAACAAGCTTGCCGGCTTCTTGTTTCACACCACCAGATCCTTCGCACTGTCTTTGTTGTACATAAAGAGCGCCTTTTCCAAGTCGTTCTTCGCACACCTCGGGTTGAATTCGATTTTTACAAGCAGGGCAGCGGACGTGATGCATTCATACACGAGCTTATCGAACAAGATAAGACGCAGGAGGTGAAGCTCGGCCAGTCAATGGTACGGTTCATGCTCGTTGGCAACGACATTGAGGGGCATTCGCTAGTATTCCGCATTTCACATGCCCAATACGATGGCAGTTCTCTGCCAATAATCTTTGCAGACCTTGAAGCCGCATATTGGGGTAGAGAGTTATCCGATGGCCCAAGTTATAGGTCCTTCATGGGGGCCCTCAGAAGTAGCGATAATTCTGAGGCACAAGAATTCTGGACGAAACGCCTCCATGGTTCTTCAATGACACAGTTTCTTTCCCCGCCCTCATTGGAATTTAGACCCGAAGCTAGACGGACCATCTCGACTTCGATCCCTGCCGTCTCATTAACTACAAGTGATGTGACACTATCATCGATCTTCAAGACAGCTTGGGCGCTCATTCTAGCCAAACTATCCGGGCAAGAAGATGTTGTATTTGGTCAATTTACATCCGGCAGGAATATCTCAATAGACGGTATAGACAGAGTCGTTGGGTGCTGTGTCAATGAGATCCCGGTGAGGATTAAAATAGGGTCAGGGACTGTGTTGGATCTTCTACGCCAGGTTCAGGAAGAATACCTTTCCAGCGTACAGTTCGATTCATTAGGTCTGGGAATCATCACGACGAAATGTACCAATTGGCCACAATCAACCACATTTGGCTCCGTTGTGCAACATCAAAACGAAGACGAAGCCCCAGAATTTTTTACTTTTGGAGATCAACGTTGCACTGCTGAGCTAATCGGTTCAACTGTACCCAGCTCAGATGTGTTCCTGTTGTCGACATCCAAAGACTCAGAGATAGAAGTCGCCCTAAGTTGGAATGAGGGAGTTCTTACTTCGGAATTCGCACAGGACCTCCTTCAAAAGGTATGCTCGACAGTCTCAGAAATTGTGGCAAACACTCAAGCTCCAATCGCCACTTTGTCTTCGGTGGCAGAGCTCAAAGGCTGTCTGCCGTTCCTTAATATGTCCGATCAAGCCAAGGCAGAATTATCAGACGTGGACTACAAGATCGCATCTTCAGCTTTAGTACAGTCGCTAGTGGACAGAGCGTGGAGCTTTGTAAAGGGGGGTGATGGTGAGATGTCAAGTACATTCGATGAGAACACACCATTTTCAGACGTTTGGACGAAAACCATCTCCGCTGCGCATTTCGCACACTTTTACAAGCAGCAGGGCGTTGACATCACTATGGAAGACATAATCGAGCATCCGACAAAGTATCTTCAGCGTGTTTTGATTAATCGGAGACTTCAGACAAGATCTCCAGATTCTTGAAATTATTGCAAGGGGAGAATCAGGGTTCTGATTCTGGGTTTGCTTCTAACAAGGAGGCAAAAGGAGGAACTGAGCAGGTGTTAACGATGCTATTACGTGTAGAATTCTATTTCAAAACTACAATTTCCTTTGTCTTACCTTTGTAGCGAATAATTAGTTTCTTTCTTAGATGTAAAATTGATAACATGTTTTATAAGAAAGTTAAACACTTAAGTGAATTACATATGAAACACTAATAC
>JAJONI010000175.1:0-35059 GCA_022190145.1 Pezicula rhizophila
CTATCTCCATGCAATGAGGGTAGTCAAAAATGCAAAAGGATAAATTACAGATTAACCACCTGGAAATAGTAACGCCAATTTCCTGATATCCCTGACACACCATATGCAAATTTGTCTGTCCGTCTTTCTCTTTCTATTCCCAACCAATTCAAAACCAGAAAGAAGATCTAGTCTATCCTTGTATAATCATGTCTAACCAAAGAATCTCGAAACTCTATAGTTATCATCCGAGCCTTCTCTCGCTCCTGTTACTCATTCTTCTATGAAGACTTGTTTCCACCACCCATAATGGCAGGCAGAGTCGCCCACCCTGCGGTTCCTGGAACCTTGACACGACCAAACTGCTCGTCTAAGTCTAAGATGATCTTCAAAGCGTTCCGGCTTCTCAAGTAGCTAAGAGGTCCCTCTTGGCCTGGCAAGGTGCCGCTTGTAGCATCCTTCACACTAGTATGAGTATGTTGATCATCACCTGGCATGGGTAATAAGTTCTGTAGGACTTCGTAGCCAGCTAATGTGAAACCGAATTGTGGTGATGATCTGAGAATACGAGCGGGTCCACCCTTGAAGAAAGCCTTGAAACCTTCATCTTTATAGACTCGTTGGGCACATTGGCGGAGGGAGGTGTATGTGGCTTCGCCTTTGCGCGCTTCGACTTGCAATCTTGTTTTGATGACATCGCAGGGAGTGGTGAGGTATGCTGCTGGCATACCGGCTATCGCACCAGCGGTGAGGAGTTGAAGAATGCCCAGCTTCTTCGTTGGCGACTCTCCGAAGTAGTCGCGCTTGAGGTGGTTGTATGTGGGGAAGTAGATAGCGGAGAAGGGAACGTCACGGAGCAAGCAGGCTGATGCACCCTTGTAAAGACCAACTAGACCGAGGTTGCGGACAATCCACATTGCAGAGCGACGAGGAACACCGTCAACGCTCTTGGCCACCTCACCTTGAACTTGAAGACGAATCTTGACGATTTCAAGGGGATTGGTGAAGATCTAATTTTTGTAAGTGCCAATGTGGTGAAGCAAGGGTAGCTGGACTTACGACTTGGCAAGCTCCTGCAGAACCACCCGCAAGAATCTCATGAGGAATCCAAATCTTACCATCGGAGCTTGAGAAGTGATTTCGTACAAGGTCATTTACAGTAAGCTTGATAGCCTTTTCTGGTGCAACACCAACCAATTGGGGTAAGACACCAGAGTACAACCCTTTGAAACCCTCATTTCTAACAACCTTCTTTGCACAGTCCCACGAGTTCTTGTACAGCATTTCTCCGACTCTCGAACTTCGCTGGTTCTGCATACGTGTTTTGACCAAATCGATGGGGTATACCATGAAAGCACCAAAAGCTCCAGCCAAACTACCCAGCGCAAAGTGATGTACAGATTCTAGAACGGAATATAAGAAGTTCCCCCCAGATGTCTTCGCTTTAGCGACGTCCTTAGTAGCAAAAGCGTTGTACATGGGGGTTCGCCATGACGGATCAAGTACCTTTGCGAAGTCTGAAAGTCCAAGTCTACCAGATGGCTCATCCAGACTTGCGAAGTGGAACAGGATATCTGCTTCCATAGGGGTGAATAATGAAAATCTTGTAATCCGTGCTGCCTCGTTCAAGAAATCCGTGCGGGTGATCTTGCCATCGGAGCTGTCTGCTGTAGCTTGTCTGATAATCATCTCTACTAGGTCCATCTCCCTGATCATGTTTTGGAAAGCCCGGACATTTGCGTAGGATATTTTGCTTCCTGTCGAGATATTGCAGAGAGTGTGCAAATTCTCCAAGAGATGGTCGGAAAGCTTGTGTCTGGCCGTCTCTAGGATGATGCGCTGGAAATCTTGGGGTTCTATGTATCCATCACCATCCTTGTCGAAGAGATGGAATGCTTGTCTTATCCTCTCTCCTTGCAGACCTCGTAACATCTGCGAGAATTGAGGATATGTAAGATCGTGTCTTCGCTTTTTGCCTCCACTGTATAGGGTAGCCCATTCGCAGTTCCAATCGAATGGAATGCTATCGGGACCTTTGTTCAACTCATATAGCTTTTTCAGGTTCTCATACTTGACTGTTCCTGTGCGCTCAATATCGAAGAGACGGAATGCGATTTCGTACTCAGCATCTGGTTTCGCAAGGAGGTTTTCAAAGGTACCCCAATCGTACAAGTTGATCTTTCCAGTGTTCCTCCGGTCTGCAACGCGGAAGAGGATGGCATATTGTTCGCGCTTGATCTTGTGCTATAATGGAACGTTGATGGTTAGCTAATTGCTCCGTGCCAACATCTTGTCGCAACGCAAACGCTTCGTGACTCACATAGTCTTCAGTCTCTGGGGCAACGGCATTGACAAACTCCTCTTCTCCCATATATAGCTCTCCATTCTCTTCATCCTTCCGCGCGTTCTTTTCGAAGGTAGCTCTCGTCTGCGCTGACAACTGTAGGTTTGCCGGCTCTTCTGCGCCTAGAAGGGTCTCCTTGACCACTGCCTTCGTTGTCGCAATGTCTGGCATTGTGTCTGCTGCTTTACCAACGCGTCAAAAACTTGGATTTGTATGAAAGATGGGCCAATGGTCGGATGCGACACAATAGAAGAGAAATTTGTAAGTGGATTTCTCGGTGGACTGGGGGCAAAGCGAAGGCTGGTTTAAATTATTGACGGTGTCCGGTGTCCGAGGTCGCAAAGGTGGGCGCGGTGAAGACAGAGAGGTTCTGAGGGTTCAGGCTGGGGTAGAATAATGAGTGGAGAAGGCGGGAACAGCGACCCTGAATTGGCTCTAGAAGCAGGTTCCGAGTTATCACAATCTTGTACGAAAAGGACCCTAAACTAAAAAAAAATATTAGAATTGTAGCTTTCTTTTGCATTCGGATTTGACTCAGGGTGCGGCGCGATTAAAAAAAATTAATTTTTTTTTGGCTTCCACGCCTCACCTCTCAGCGCCTCAGCCTCATCTCAGCACGCGCATGTGCCACTCACTAGACCTATCTGGTCTTGTAAGGTTGATCACGTTCCGGTACCTTACGGCAAACACTTGACCCGATCCGCTGGAGCGCAGCCGCTCCAATGGGTGCATGGAGGCTGGTGCAATAATATGTGCCTGGTGTTAGCCGCGGAGGAAGTCGAGATGTACGAAAGTACCCATAAGGCAGGTAGGTACCTATTCCTTCTCAGCATGGTGTTCAGCCTTCACATACCATACTTTACATGTCAAAATGCACCATTGCAATTGCAAGAGACACCGGATTAGGCATAGAAGCCATGTTCTTGACCTCTATTGTATTAACTCGAGTATTTTTTCCACCTTTGTGGCTCTTCTAGAAACATATAAGAAAACCAAGTACGCCGTTCATCATGGAAACTCAAACAAAAAGCAAAATGCCAGCAATCGTATTTTCATCACGTCTGCCGCCCCATTCCTTTAATACGCCGTATCGCTCAAGGACTAAGGCAAGTGAAACTTCGTGATCTCATCATGTCGTGAGTTGTCGTTACCCTTCAGGGCAATTATTGTATGCGAATGGATTATGTGAACCAGGCCGAAAGCTAGCTAAGCGCTTCTCTAGCTCCGGCCAGAGATGCACTGTCATGGTGTGGATTTGTAGATGTGTGGGCGCGAGAGTAAGGACCATACTCCTAAACGCCGTCGCAATGGTAGAAACATGGTATTGTTAAAGGATTCGTAGGGTAAGGCCAGGTACAGCTGCACAAGAAATTCCACGTCCATGCTAGTCCATGTGGTTTCCGTCGTAACTGGTCCATTAAATATACAGAGAAGTCGAATGTCGTTAGTGTGGTGGTCATGTGGTAGGTAGCCCCGGCGCAAATCAACCCTTGATTTGAACCATGCGTTTGTATGACTCTCGAGTCTCAAACGGCATATTAGCTGATACATCTTCCGCTGACGGGAGTGAAGGTCGAGAGAAGGCTTGAAATGGCGGCAGGACATAGCCTTTGTTCATCTCAGCCTGAACGAAGAGGGAAGCGCGCTTGTAACGACGATCAGAGTACTTGTCGAAAACCGCTGCGTGATGCTTTTGCGGATTTTCACTGCACTCCATCATCATGGACACCAAGGGTCTCAACTGAGTCCAAGTGTATCCGGAATAGTAAACATGAGCTGGGCTCTACACAACCGTCAGCACTGAGAACAATCATATGTTGAATAGCCACTTACCCATTCCCCCTTCTTAAGCATCAAGCGAGACAAGCAATGAGCACCAGCAGCAATGTAGCTAGGTGGGCTTCCTACAAACCGCTCATCCATGATGGTAACTTCAAGAAAGTACTTCGCCAAGGTTCTGGTCTCCAAGTCGTAGTCATCAGCTTTGCTAATGCGTCGAAGGAAACTCATTGGTCCTGGCCACCCAAGTTCAAACTGGAGCATGCTCAACATAAAGCGCTCAGCCTTGAGAATCTCATCAACTGTGTAACCTCCATCAACCATGTAGACAATCTCTGCAACAGAAGGGCAGTTGATCTCCTCATATTTAGCAGCAACGAATATTGCTGTAGCACCAACCAACTGAAGCTTTCCTAGAGAGACAATCTTGCAAGAAAGAAAGCGATCAATGTAGTTGACACAGAGGAACAAGGTCTCTGGTAGCAACGAGAAGCGGTGGTGGACCTGGATGAGCCAATCCATCAAAACAGAGCGCATTGACCATTGGATCTCAGCTTGGTTGTCCATGTAGTGGGGATTTGGGAGCATCTTGACCTAGGGTTTGAGACATGTTAGCGTCCATGAACTTGTAAACAAGGCAGGGGTTATATGTAAACAAATGCTACAGAAAAGGTGCATGAATGGGCCGGCCCGTTTGGTTGGCCATGAGGGACGCGTTTCCTGCGGCCAACGCCGCACGTGCCAAGGTAGTACGAAAAAACATGTTGACTCACCTCAAGCTCTCGCATGTAAGAGAAGATCTCGTCACCGTACTCGGCGACCATGCTAGTATCCCAAGCCTCGTCATCGATCTCGTCCTGCGTCCGCGAGCTTTCGACAATCTCAGCTGCGGCTGCCAGCTCTTTCTTGACCTTGTTCGTGACCTTTGGGAAGAGAACCGTTGTGGCCCCTCCAGTGGTATTGTCGCCGCGGGATCGGTATGAGTGAGCTGTGGTGTATCCCTGTTCATCGTAGATCTCCTCTTCATCCTCATCGTCCCAGTACTCCTCCGGCTCCGAACGTGGAGCTGGTGGTAAATGCTGGTCTTGTCGCTCAATTACTTGATCGGCTGCCTTCCTAGCCTCCGCTTCTTGATTCGCATTCTCTTCAGCCTCTAATAGCTTCATGTAGGCTTCATATGAATCCTCTGCTGTTTCGGCGGCTTGATGTTCGGGCGCATCTTCGTAGACAGGTTCACTTGGGAGTACGTCTACTGATACTTCACTAATGAACTTGCTCTGTGTTCTTCGTAGAATTGGCTGGTCGTGCTTCAACTGGGGCTGACTCTTGTGATGGCGAGGTCCAAGGGATTGGTGAACAGGGGCTGTAGGAACTGTATCTTGTCTTGTGGAGGTTTGAGGTTGACCGTCGACTTCACTTTGAGGTGCGGTGTCCTTGTAGATAGTGGTGCC
This sequence comes from Pezicula rhizophila, assembly GCA_022190145.1. Lineage (NCBI taxonomy): Eukaryota > Fungi > Ascomycota > Leotiomycetes > Helotiales > Dermateaceae > Pezicula > Pezicula rhizophila. The sequence continues at coordinate 5,554 of JAJONI010000175.1, forward strand.
CTTTTTGGAGAGAGTGCGCTTATTTGCTGGTGCAAGTGGCAGGGGTTTCCGAGTCTCTGGCAATGATGCCTTGACTGCAGCATTAAGATTTGAATTGATTGTAACTGACTGTTCGATGATGGAACTCTTTACGATGCTGGAATTTATAGGTCTTTGTGCCGGTCGAAGAAGACCAGCCGGTTTCTCAATTGGTGCCAACGTCTGTTTAACAATCTCATGAACGTTCTTGCCATTAACGGCAGAGTCGTCATTGACAGTGCCGACAATCCTACTTGTGTTGCTGACATCACCGAATGCAGTGCGCTTTGCAGCTGCCTTAAGCCCACCGACTTGTAACATTGTCGAGAGGGTGCCGGTTGACTTGTGGCGCTGGTGGAGTGTTTGTTTTGCTTGAGCAACTGGGTTGGCGTTCTCGTCGCCTTGAATATGCAGAGCTCGAAGCGGGCGCTGTGGCTATTCGAATAGGAGTTGTCAGCGTTTTCAACATATATACAAAGTTTGTCTGAAGGCGTTGTCAACGCGGAGATGTTGAGGAATGTTGTGAATATTTCAGATTTCTCGGATATGGTCCGAACTTTGGACGCGAAAACAATAGCAACGATTGTTATTGTCCCGATCTGTGAATAGGAAAAACTTACTCGGGCGTCCATTGTGATAGCTATACGGGTGGATTACAATAGCGAATGCCCGGTGCAATCTCGTCGTAAAAGGTGCAATTGGTAGGTAGGTATTGTTGTTTGGCTCGGGTTGTGGTGATGCGCAAAGGGGAGAATCGCGAGATGGGTACTAGTCTTTGTTGGGGGAGATAAAAAAGAGACCAGAAGCACGTATATCTGGGGAGTATTCAACGAATACAGCAGAGTAGTGTATACCCTCGCCCAAGTAAACAGCTGGAGGAGAATGTTTATGGCGCGCTGAAGAAAGTGAGATTCAAGAAGTTGAGAAATAAGAGAGATTACACTCTCCTACGGTTTATGCGCTAATCCCAATTAAGCCGCATGTAAATAACGCTAGTATGGCGTCGTTGCTACCCGGAGTCGCGTCAAGCTTGTCAATCGCGAACCCCAAATTCAACCTCGAAACCACCATATCGACAGAATGAGCGACTGCAACCGACAACTTAATTTTTCGAAACTTTTAAAGCTTGGGACAACATACTAGAATATCACCATAATTTTACATGAGGCCAAAAATTTAATGCGCTCCGTCATCGCTTTCAAATATCAAAAAAGATCGCTTTTCCATATTTACCAGCTCCGAGTCCAACGCGTGTCGCCAACTCACGTGACTCTAAATTACGCAATTCTTCGGACGTCAACATCGAGTTTTGACCTCAGTTCAATCGCTGCAAATGCAGATAGTTAAATCCCATCGCGTTTTCGACTTCATTTACTAGCTTTGGTTGTGTTCTTCAGGCACGCATTAGCCGCCCGGAAGAGTGGCAAAGTAAACCCGCGGTGTCCGCGAATTCCAGGAACTCGAATTCTTTCGCATGCTTGTTGCCAAACAAGGCCAAACATCTGACCTGCGAGAACGCTTCATTGGTGTCTGTTGCCCGAACTCCTCTTGGTACCTGGAAAGCTTTGATGCACTTTAGTTCATGTCCAATTCGCAATCCTGACTTGACACTTTCGATACAACCGTCTCGGAGAGACATGTTTTTGCGCGTGAGACGGTGGCAAGCCATTAAGCGTAAAGTGGAGGGCTGATGAGCCCGTATCAGCCACGAGCTCAACAGAGTTCTGCGATTCTGTGATAGACGGTGGGACCAGCAGTTCACACCACAAAGCATGAAGCCAATGACATCCATCACGAGCTGGTTGTGTTTTCAACGTCTCACGAGACCAGCTATTGGATCGTCATCTTCGTCAATCAGCTTTTGCGCCTGGCCTGCATGGACAGGGCCCACCAAAAATCACAACCACTACTAAATTCGTGACTCCTCAAGGTAAATATTGTTTCTAAAGGTTTCTAGCTCATCGTCTACTGCGGTAGACAACACTATCGCACATAAAAGCTACTCTCTCGCTCTCTTGTTTGCCCCTCTTTTTTGCCCGTCACGCACACCCTAAAGGGTCACTCGCATCGGCATGCCGACTAAAATCTGCATTTGAAGATCGAAGCACGAATCATTGCGGCATCCAACCCCAAGAATCGCCAACTGCCAGCTGCCAACATCCTAGGCGTTGTTTGGCTGCGTTGGACACCCTAATCTAGAGGTCAAATCTGCCGTACTAGGCCCATCGGCCATGATGAAACTGACCGGGCCAGCGCATAGGAACATAGGAGGATCCTATGTCCCGTTCCAATCCGTTGATAGTATTCTCACAGTAGTAGATTAATCTATCGCAACTCTTTGCTTTAACCTTTGACACACCGACTCTTTCAATAAACCGGCGTCGGCGACTTACCACTGATGAAAGAAATGCAGTGGCCAGTCGAATCCAATGCAAGCCCTCCAGCAGAACTCAAAGCACGAGATGTCCAGCGTCCAGCACTGGAAGGTTGGACGTTGCACCTCCCAATCCCTGTCGTTAGCGTTGGCAGAACGCATCATAACCCTCATTGGCCGCAGATCTCCTCTGCGCTCTAGCACTGGCCACTGCGTCTGAGTTGTCTCGACTCCTCAACCGACGACTTGAGCAGTGAACTTCTTCTCAGTCGCATTGCGCCAGGCCGCTCTGATTGCGGGCGCATCTAAGAGATAAGTGACCGCGTTCTGAGGTGCTGTGTGGATTGTGTATTCCGTGAAGATATCTAAGCTCTCCGAATGCGGGACAGACTCCCCTGCGGCTGAATAGGGTATACATGAGGCCTTTTGCAGTAATATCTCTCAAGAAGCTCAAAATTGTCTTGACTTAATGCATTTTATCCATCCTGCAGGAATTGGCTGTTAATGGCCCTGTTCACATCATAATAGCCCCATCCTATAACATAGAATCATGTCTACTGCGCAAAGTAAAGCGACTCCATAGAATGTTTTGTTGTCTGTGACCCAAGGTGCACAACTGTAGCGCACATTTGAGGTGATGAGTTATGATTGACAAACTGGTTGATGCTTCTGTAATGAATACAGTGGAGTTATACATAGAACTGAGAAATTGCTGTTGAACTCATCTCGTAATTCTGCGCAAAGTTATGCTGGAGATATACAGATGACCGCCGTTTAAGAACCTCCCAAGCGAAGGCAATGCTTTACCCTACTTCTCCTTCCACAACACCTTTCACAACAACACTACCACAACAAAAAAACTAGCCAGTGAGTTTTGCAGACTTCCATCCCAGAATTTGCCTTCATCAAAGGCATTGGAGACTTGAAATACCCTCGAAATAACTGTTTCTAACCCCTTGGCTGTCGCAGTCTCGAAGGCTCCGATTCCCAAGGACGACAACTCCCAATGCCTCGATAGGCCTCACAACGGCATCTGTTTTGTTCACCTGTAAGTTCCCTGCCGTATTTCACCTTATGCGATCAAGTATTTTCAGTGAAATACATCCTCCTAGTACTCAGGTCTCCTGAGCGTCATCCCCAGCTACCGTCACCGCACCACCGAAGCGCCAGACGGTCTGCGATGTTCACAATTCCATCATTTCAACACCCTCTTCATCAAATGTCTTCTGTATACTACTATCAAGTATTGGGTCATTGAAACTGACCTATCTCTTTAACCAGCTCGAGAAGTACTACGACATTCGTTCAGTACCCCGTCTCCCACCCGCTTGCGACCACCCACACCCACCGCCGAGTTCTCCGCCTGCAGTAGTTGGACCACGACAAGATATCACGAGTTTTGGAAGATATTTGCTGCACTGCAGAGTTCAATCATCCATTCTGCTACCTATTCAAGCCTCGCCGAACACATCAAATCGGCTTCACCTATCTGCCACACCTCCTCTCCAACGCACCCATTCGTACCCGACCCGGCACACCATGACCATCGGGATGGAAATGCGAAATGGAGATGAGCGAACGGGCACACCACCTACGACCTATAACAGTGGCCATTCGGGGTCAACCACACCTCACAATCCAAGCATGTCGCCATTTGGCAGCCCAGTGCCAAAGAGTGTCGCATTCGAGCTCCTCTTTCCTGAATCTCCTCAGTATCGCGCGCGGCTACCCATGCGAGTGCAAATATTCCCACATGATACTACAGACTCGATTATAACGACTGTCAAGAACTTCTATGGCTTGTACGGCAGTTCTAGCGGTGTCAAGGGTGTCAGCTTCGAAGATGAACATGGTCACACCCTTATTGCAAGATACGAGAATCTTAGGAACAACATGGTTGTTTATGTCAGAGTAATTGACGAGCCTGCACCAACGACGGGTGCATATGGACCGCCGTCATATCACTCTGCTTCGCCCGTCCACCAGAATCCTTACTACACCGCTGATGGCCACCAAATGCCTCCCCCTCAACCCGCTCAAGCGCTCAACTATGGCCAGCCTCTGTCAAGGCCTACATCAAGGACCTCCTACAAACGCAGCGTCTCTCCCAATCGTGGCCGGCGCAGTACGTCTGTGAATACAAACCCTCCTCCGCCCGTCAGTAAGAAGAACCGATCGCGATCGGGCTTCAAAAGCCGTGGATCCAGCGCACACGGTAGCTTTGTAGACATACACAGTGATGGCTTGACTGGCTACAGCAGTGGGGATGGAGCGCCAGGCTCTGTTTCTAGCAAGACAAAGAGTGAGCATCTTGGCAACACAGAGATCAGTTTAGACAATATTGTGGAGGGCGGTCGGCGAAAGAGAGCGAAGTTTGAAAGCTCGGTAAGTCACATATCTCCACCAGCACATAGTGCATTGTCTAAGTGATGTGTTTATAGGAACTTCCTCTGTTTGCTCCTCCACAAATGCCTGCAGCAACATCGAACTCTTCAGTGTCGCCGGCCCGTCGCATGGAGCATCACCGGGCATCCTTCCCTTTCACGAACCCTACCCAACATCCTTTCTCCAACCCACACCCTCTACAATCACCTCAGAGCTATGGTAATGGATTTGGGCAACCTGGAATGTATACTACTCCGGCTCCAGGCCGTCGCACAAGAGCTGGCGCATATCCGCCAGGAAGACAGTCAATTGGCTCAACACCTGGTAGTGGCAATACTTCTGGTATACTTCCAACACCTGATCCAACAGTTGGAAGTACTATGTCAGAAGAAGACAAGGACGTTGCACTCCAGCTGATGCGCCTGGGGGAGATGTCAAATATCTCTCATGGTCGTACATCTGCATCAACATTTGCCGATGATACCTTCAGTGGTAAGGCGGATGCAGCTTCTTCCACTGGGGCCACTAGTGATGGAGAGAGCGAAAGCGAAGATGAACTTCCACCTCCTCGAAGACAGAAACTTGAAGAGAGCCCCACAATGGCTCCCGGGTCGATCAAGAAGTTTCGCCCCCATCTCAATGATATCTTGCCAAGTCAAGATAGCACTGAGCCTAGTGGGGATGAGTATGAAGATGGCCGCGATGGCACATTCCGTCCAGCAATTCAAGACGAGTTCGTGGATGATGTAGATGTCAAGTCAAAAATGGCAAAGTCGAAGACCGTGCCGTCTATCATTGCCAAGCCACGCAGCAGTGGAAGTGTGAAGAGCAGCAAGGCTAAAACGTCTACCAAGAGTCGGCCAGTGGCTCCTATTAAGGCAAAGAAATCTGCACCAATCTCAGGAGGCAGTAAGGGACCAATGTCACCAACGTCACTGCCAAACCAATCTCGCAAGACCTCTGTGGCATCTGCCTTGAACTTCCAGCACCAATTGGGCGATGACGAGGAAGATCTGTCATCGAAACCTCGCTGCCAAAGGTGCCGTAAGAGCAAGAAAGGCTGCGATCGTCAACGGCCATGCCAACGCTGCAAAGATGCTGGGCTCAGCGCTGATCAGTGTGTCAGTGAGGACGAAGGCAATGGGCGCAAGGGTCGATATGGACGCCATATGGGTGTTCCCGTTAAAAAGGACGACCACACCGCCCAAACTGGCTTGAATGCTCCAATAATGGTTGCGGGCGGCCAAGGCAGCCCTGACAAGAACAAGAAGAGAAAGCGCTAGGACTTACAACCGTCCATTCTCACACTGTCCTTACCTCAGTGTCGGCGTATTGTGCAGCAATTCCTCGGGATTCCAGCCATGCTTTTTACTTGTAACAATGACATTCTCCTTGGGAAACGGCACTCCTCAACTAGATATATCTACGCTTCTCTTCAAAAGTCCTCTCTACTCTGTGTTCAGTCTGATTCTACTTTCCTTTCGCTCACGATTTATCGTCCTTCCTTTGCTAGGTTATACAGCAAGGCGTTATTACTGCACTTTTAATAGGTGGTTGGTTTATAGTACACACTCATTTGGTCGCTATGAATGACTAATGAACTTTATACGATTCTCATTATCTAGTTTTTGCTTGGCTGCCGTTTTCTAATTTGTTTTCTGGCTCCTGGTTTGCACTCTTTTTTTGTGGATGGATTGCGTTGTATTCGACTTTACTTTGTCCAAATCGCTGAGAGATATCTAACTGTTGTCAAATTGGCCGATTGGCAACTATGGCTGGTGGGACTTTGGGATATGGATAGGATAGATGGTTGGGATGGAGGCAATGGCTGGACCTCGAGAATATACTAAGATACTAAGAGCTGGACTGTGGAAGCGCAACCAAAAAAAGGGAGAGAGATTGAGAGAGAGATGTGTGAGAATGGAGGGAAGGGGGAGGGGCAGTTGGAGGATATAAAGCGATCATTATGCGCTGTAGTCCTGCGAAGGAAGGAGATGGAAGGCGAGGGGTTTTTCTTATGTCACTCTTGTCTATGTCGTCTTCTCAGGAGTTAATATTTGGATGGTAATGGGATGGTGGGATGGTGGATTTCAGTCAGTTGAAGGTTCAGAGCAGTGGAAAGGAGGGAGTAAGATAAATGGCGGAAAACTCACTTTCCTTATTATTACGCTTTTGCACTATATTCAAATAGCTCAGGTACAGACAGGAACAGGAAATAAAGTCAAAACAATACTGTCCAGAATGCCCTCTCGTGTTGGCCTCTTCTATGCCCCTTATGACAGCGAAATTCAATACGTAAAGGGCCAGGGTACCTCATAAGATAACTGTCTGAGCTGAAAATAAATTGATGCACAAGCACGACAAGTAAGATGGCTGAAACTTGAAACCCCGCAGTTGCAAGGTGTTGCTTGTGTGTGTTTGCGATCGCGTATTACGTTGATTAAGAGCAGCAAGAGACAAGACCGTTCCGATCTTTCCAAAGTACCCTCCCCCCACGACGGCTGAGATATTTAAAGTTGGGGTATGGAAGTTTGGCGAGCCGCTAAAGAGTGGACGCGCGCCTTCATACGCGAGGTACGGTCATGTGATGGTAGGTAATTGGGTTTTCTCCGGGAGCATCCGCTTTGTGTCAGGGTTCTGGTTGCATGGCTTGTGGATAGTTTGAGCTTGATTGGTTGTAAGTATGTGGTGGAGCTTCTTTAGCCTTTTTTTTGGTGGGGAGATCGGATGATGGGTGGGTTGTGGATCTTGTGGATCTGTAATTGTGGGTGGGGAGCGGGAGCCGGGAGGCGGGTGCCGGGCGGGATGGGTGGCGGAGCGTGGGAGCGGAGGTGGGGACTTGGGCACTTGGGAGTTTGTTGTTTAGCGAAGTGGATTAGGCGAGCCCCTGAATGATCTCGGTTAGGTGGTTGGCGTTGATGATTGGTCGATTGGTCGATTGGTTGCTTGGTTAGATGTGCTTGACATGTGATTTGTTTCTTTGAAGGGCTTTTTTATTTGGTTGTGTGGGGGGTTGACTTCCAAGCCTTCGATGTGTGTAGGGTTCAAATTCAGCAACGATGTTAAGTTGCCTTCTTAATGAAGAATCTAGACCCGTCACCCAGAACCGATTTCAAAGCCCTCTTCTCCCTGCACGATATCTCTGTTCTTCCATTTCTGGTGTCTGGATCCCATTGTACGGATTTCCTGCAACACCACTCTCTTATAGCTGTTAAGAATATCCGTCTTCATTTCTTTTAAGTGCTATAAAGTATTCTGTGAGGTTCGGCCTTGATAAACAACCACTGTAATAACTAAGTAGGTTGAATTCAACAACCAAGTAATTTTAATTAAGTAGCTCGCTTAATTGAGTTAACTTATAACCATTCATTCTTTTACAGTACAATATACGCGTCACAGCTTTGATTTTCCATCGAAGTTCCTTCTCGGCTTAATGTCCACCTGGTTCCACCAAGGTACACAATTAGGAACTCCCGTCTCAAAGTCAGCTAAAGGAGGAAGAAGAATTAGCATAATAACATTGACTCTTTAGGGCGAGAGTTAAATTTGAAATAAAAATTTCAACAGAGAATGCGTTTGGACTTGCCCTTAAAAGCCGGATCTCTCTTCTCCAAAAAGGCCCCGACACCCTCTTTTACATCGGAACCACCATACAAAGCCCACATGATTCTACTATCAAGTAAATGTGTCTCTTCAGGCGTCAATGGACCCCTCCACATAAGTTCGCGCATCAAATAATCTATACGCTCTTACATCAGTACAATCCAATCAAAATTCTCAATAAAACAAGAACAACTCACTAGAAACCCCGCTAGTCTTCCCAGCAATCTCACCCGCCAACTCCAAAGCCCTGGGAAGAACCTCCTCACTAGTCCCAACGATCTCATTAAACAGATCCCCGAAATGAGGAGAAGAAGCAGGAAAGACAGAACCGGTTGTTGTGAGGTAAAGAGCTCTTGAGTGACCGATCAGACGGGGTAAAAAGAATGAAGAACATGCTTCCATTATGAGACCGCGGCGGTTGAAGGGGAAAGCAATTTTGGATGTGGATGAGGCGATACGGATGCTCATTGGGAGAGTCATTGTTATTCCGACCTGTTAATTTTTTTCATTATTGTTAAGTGAGGTTGGACATTGGTGGGGAGAATGAGGGGAGAGGGACTTACACCAACTGCTGCTCCGTTGATGGCGGCGATGGTAGGCTTTCGACATCTATGGACTGCAAGGGCTACTCATCCACCTCTTTATATCATACTCTTATTAGTCGGGTATCTTTTTAACCACCTTAAAGACCAAGTCCTCTGGTCAAACGTCCGAATATGAAAATTAGAAACAAGGAAAGAAGAACACATACCCATCCCTACTGTCCCTGTCATCAATCCCCTCATTCCTTTTAAACCCGACCTCTAAGTCAGCACCAGCACAAAACATCCGTCCAGCACCCGTAACCACAATGACCTTCACTCTATCATCCAAATCAAGGAGGTTAAAAGCCCTAACAAGGTCATTTTCCATAACTGACGTAAATGCATTGTTTTTTGTGGGGCGGTTGAGTGTTATGAGGATTACGGGGGTAGGTGTTGGGGAAGTGACAGGGTAATGCGAGAGTTTTATGTGAGTGAAGGGGAGGTTGGTGTATGAAGTTGGGAGGGAAGGAGTTGCCATTGTTGATTATTAATTGGGAGAAGTTGTATTGGAGATTGAGTATAAAGAGCAGTAGTTAGGCAAGTAAAGGAAAACTGAGTTACTGAAGTTTGAAAAGAAAAAACCAAAGTCTTTGTACCTGATAGTGTAGGTAAACTGATTTGTTAAAGCTCTTAGGTGTAGTCGGTAGATTCGGTTGTGAGGATCTGGGGCAACCCCGCATTTTGTACTCGGGTGCAGTAATCCTCCCTCGTTACACTTGCCGCGGCCCCTGCTTACGATTAGTGATTTTGAATGCACCTTACTTGGAACGAACTATAGCATTAGATGGTTTTGGAGCTCGGCATGAAAGGCAGTTGATTAACCTGGACGCAGAGCGGTCTCTTGAAAGTTTTCAAAAATCATAACATGTTAATGTTTCCGAATTGCTTCACCCCTTTAGCAACTCATTGCAAGCGCTCAGGTTTTCATCTATAGCATAGTCCATCTAGTTTGAAAAATTGGGATTTTTAAAAAATTTAGTTATCTACCTATATATACTTCAGCCTCCTTTCTAGTAAAACAGTGAGAAGTTCGACTGGTTTAATTAAGCGAGCAGCCCTGAGTAAACCTGTGTGATGCGTACCTTTATAAGTGGTGTTTTTTGAATGATAATGCTTGTCAAGACTCTGTATATATATATATCGCTTTACATTCTAGTAATCTTAACAAAATAAAATGACAATTCTTGACGTAATTATCTTCAAGTGGGGATGTCAAGTCACATGACCTCGGGGCTTATCACTAATCACAATCTATTAAGCCAGTACCTTAGTAGTACGCTGATCCTTACCAGTCTGCTGAAATATTTTTTTTATTGAAATAGCACCTGATTTTCCCGTGACCAATACGCCCTTGCTGACCACGCTAGTCTCGACCCTTTTCCAGCTTCATATACCAAATTCAAACCTATCATCCACACAACTTCGATGATCAATTTAAGCCTTCAAAAAGAGCCAATGCCATTCTAAAGAAACTCCATTTCTATCTGGACATCAGAAGTTGTTATTGCGTTATTCTCCCTGACGGAAGCTCCCTAGTTGAAGTAGTGACCTGGAGTCACACCTCAGTTGATTCAATGCAGTCGCTGAAAAAGCGGTTTTCGAAGTGAATACCTAAATAGCTCCTTACCCATAAACCACACTATTCTTGCAATCATTATCATCCTCTTTCCGCACTAAAGTTCGCAGCATCACAATTTTTAACATCATCATCACAGGGTCTCGAATTTCATCCCTGCAAAACGTGGACCAAATCAACCTTCAAACATGGCATCCTCATCTACATTATCACGCCCCACAGTCTCAACCCGTTTCCTCATTCTCTCAGACACACACAACTTCCAATTCGACAGCAGCAAAACAGCTCGAAAACTACAACAACCAGTACCAAAAGCCGATGTACTGCTTCACTGCGGGGACCTAACAAACACAGGCCAACTCTCAAATTACACCAAACTCCTCGATTTCCTCTCCACCTTCCCAGCAGAATTAAAATTGATAATAGCCGGAAACCACGATGTGTCACTAGATGAAGTATTCTGGAAAGCACACGTAGGGGACCCCAACGATCCCTCTGCCGATTCCGATTCAGATATAGAAGAATATAATCGAGCTGTTCAAATCATGACAGGACCAATAGCAGAAGAAGCAGGAGTTACTTACCTTGTTGAGGGAACTAGTACTTTTACTTTGAAGAACGGTGCTAGGTTTACTATTTATACATCTCCTTATACGCCTGAGTTTTGGAATTGGGCATTCGCCTATAAGAGGGATCAAGATCGATTCAATGATGCTTCGCAGACTGCTAAGGGTGTGACTTCGATCGCTAAACATCCTATTCCGGATCACGGCGTTGATATTGTGATGACGCATGGTCCACCTAGGAACGTGTTGGATGAATGTCCGAATGGGAACGTTGGGTGTGAGAATTTGTTTAGGGCTGTGGGACGCGCTAGACCTATGTTGTGTTGTTTTGGACATATTCATGAGAGCCACGGGGCTAAGGTTGTTACTTGGGAATCGAAGGGAGGGAAGAATGAGAATTTTATTAAAAATGAAGTTGATGTTAAGGAGACGTATCCGAATGGGCAGAGTGTGAAGGTGGAGCGGGGAGAACAGACGCTTATGGTTAATGCGGCCATCCAGAATGGGAGGATGGATCCTTATAATGCGCCTTGGTTGTTTGATTTGGATTTGCCTCGCGCTGATTGAGGTGTGCAATGCATCTATACTAGGATTGGAAGACAATTGGAAGATAGGAAGGACTGCACATTTACTACTGGATGGGATAGGCTTTCATTTGGCACCGGACACATGGGTCGGTTAACAAGGCTCTCGAGAAGGGTGTAAAAAGGAGATTAGGGAGCAATGGAAGTTTAGATTCACTTTATGAGACTTTGGGTGCTGTGAGAGAAGCAGATTGGTCGAGGCGTTTTACGAATATCAATAAATTTCCTCCGACGCAGCTACTAGCTGTCTTTCATTATGAGCTGCAAGAAAGAAATGGAATAGCGACTGCCTGACTTCTTATTGATGACAAATTGACTTTGCGACTTGAAATATCCAACATCAAATTGCATGCCTTGACTACTGTTATCCTACTCTCGATCTAACATAATTCATCTGTAACGCCTCCCAATCCACGACACCAGCTTCTCTCTCCTCAACTTCCGGCCTCTGCCATTCATTATCAACTACAAATCCTTTTAGCTTTTCTTGATCACTGGATTCCCAAATTGAGACATCTTCGTCGTCAACAAACCGCCAAAACTTGATCCGATAACCACCGGGGACATTCTTTTTCACATAACTCTTCCACACAACGGTTCCAACAGTGTCATGCGGCGTCACTATCTCCAGCATCTCAACCTTTCTATCTGTATCACTGTGTTTCATTAGGGATAATATAACTTCGAATTTACCTAATTTGGTTGCAAAGCCCCCTTGGGCGTGAGAGAGCCATTTGGTAAGGTGTGGTGTGATGGACCAGGTCTTTCCGAGTGGACTCTTCAGCTTGATGCCGAGGATTTCTTGAGTCAGGACAGTTGTTGGTCCTGTGCTCCAGCCGTGAGCGTGCGAATTTCGCGCTGAGGACCAATAGGCTGGATACTGTGCGTCGCCGTCCACGCGGTAACCCTCCACACAGGTGCTATTAGTGAAGCCAGGCCCATCAAGCATATATCCCCATTGTAATTCCATCAATTCAACTGCTGCATCATAATTACCAGCAACACAGTGACCAAGGAGTTCGAAGGACCCGATGAATGGAGATATTACATTCGGAAACTCCACTGTTGGAGCTCCAAATTTACCCCACCGTGACCGTAGGTTCTCTGAAACCCGTGCTCTTCGAGAGTCAGTAATGATATTGGACAGAAGAGCCCAGCTATTTCCATCTTGAGGAAGGACTTCTTCCGATCCATTACAGCCTCTGCGACCTTTGTTATCGGCGAAAAGTCCGTGATCTTCACACCAGAGGCGTTCAATACCCCCTTCTAACGCATGTCGAGTAGATAACCAGTCATCCTCTTTGCTATAGTCTTCGACAAATGCTGCTAAAACTGGGCTTTTGCCAAGTACATCGTAGAGTATAGCTGAGGCCTCGAGATTGTGTCCTGTCATACCCGGACGAAGCCAGTCAAAAGTCGAAGAGACATGGAGGAGGCCATACTCGTCCACCTTGCCGATACTCACGTCCAATGCTTTGGTATATGCTGACCATCTACTTTTTAGCCAGTCTATGTCACCTGAGTATAGCACATAGTTGTAGGCTCCTAAGAGTGTATGAAGATGGTAGGTGTCACTAAACTCTCCTCCACCCATTGGAGGGCCTGCGTAAGGCCTATAAATCAGAAACTCGGAGTTAGCTACTTGTTCTAGATATTACAGGATCAATGAGTAAATTGGGCCTAGAAGAGGCAAATTTGCTCCGAGAACTTGAGACTTACATGGAGCCATCGCCATATTGATGATCGAAAATCGTGTCTAGGGCATTCCTCACAGCAAGCATATCATACGTCGTCACAGCAATTCCTGGGACAGCTATTGACATGTCTCCTGGCCACACCATCCTATCACGTTTAGCACCATCCGTAGTAACTGCAGTACCGTTGGAGATTGTGAAATTGGAATACCATGATCCAGTAGGTGACTCGTTGTGATTCCACCGGCGGTTATAATCAATGAGAGCAGATCCTTCCTTTGGATCAAGAGTGGACAGCTGTAATGTCCAGGCTCCAGCATACCATATTCGGTTTAGGAGAGTCGAGGAGCTGTGAAAGTATCCCGTGTATGCTCTACCTTGCGGATTTGAAGGGAAAGCAGTACAATTGACCCAAACCGCCGAGATAGAGACTTCAGGTTTCTTGTCTTTTAACCCTGAAACCTTTAGCCCAAGGAATTTCTGACCTGCCGTATACCAAGATGCTAAACGACCATCCGCGGACCTCTGCGGAGGAGACATTCCTGTGTGCCAAAAACTTCCTTTCCGTGGAACATCCTCTGGCATATATATAGTCAGATACTTGAAAGCTCCTCTGTTATAATCCCTCCCTACACAATTAATGCCTTTGTGTTCGATGGAGAAGTGTAATGGAAGATCTCGTTCTATTCGATCGGTTGTCGCATCTGGTTCTCGATCAACGAAGGCTGGGGATTCGGAATACGCCAATGCCACGAATGGTTCGTTCCTGGTATCGTCAATTTCGAAACATACCCTGTAGGAATTTTTAGCATGTAAGTAGGTGACAGTATATATAAGCTCCAACCTGCCACCTATGTTCTCTGCGAACTCCAGACTGACAAGGTCTCCAGGACCAAGCACGAGGCTCTTCTTGCTCTTGCTGCCTTCTAATAGACCCGAGGCATCGAGGACAGCACCCTCAGTCTTGAATACCTTGACGGGTGCAATGTGCGATTTGTTTCTTGGTGCTCTGATGTTGCTTTCCCACTCTCCAGGAAAGATTGTATCGAGGGGAAGGGATTCATAATTGATTTGGTCGCTGAGCGCCAGCGCACAGGAAGGATATAGCCATGACGCTGCAAGAATTATAGAGCTATACAAGTACATTATGAATCGGGATAGTAGATTGTCAAGTACAGCTTCTCAAACATTGGGGAAAGAAGATCGGCAATGGAGAGCTTTGAAGCTCCTGCAACGTCATTCAGGTACAGCGAAACACCCCTGCAACTCCAAAATTGTGGGGGCGGGGAGAGGTAGCAATACAGTACTGTACTTCTTCGTATTCGCATTCCTATGACTATCATATCATAACAACTACCATCGGTGCATGTTCACCACTTTATTCTGCTTTCCACTTCTCAAACTCCTCGGCTAGATGCTCCTTCAGCTTAGCAAACTTATTGCCAAAGTTCTTCCCACATCTCCAGCATATGAGGTCAGAGTCCAGATAATACTTGTAAGTTCTCCGCTCATCGTCCTTTGCCAATGGAAAGTCGTCAAGGTCAACGAAAAAGGGTGTAGCAAAGCTGTTGTAGTGCTTCCTATGCTTCATGCACTCGGAAAACCGATCAACGGAAATCACATGAACATGTAAATGATTCATAGAAGGGTGTGCATGAATTCCCACTTTCACTTCTTTCTCCCAGTCTCTGCCTTCTGGCATGTCCACATCATCTGGAAGATCGATCAAAAATTGCTCTCTTTCCTTTTCTTGCGCAGAAAACTTGCTATATCTCTTCCTCAATTCTGATGCTACTATGCCTTTCAATATCTTGGCCTCTTTTCTCACCATCGCGAGGAATTCCGCATCTTCAAATGCTTCGAAAGGAGGTATCAGAGTTCGAGTAGTTGGTAAAAGTAAGGCGTGGACACTGGATTTCGGATATGAATCACGGATTGCAGAAACATCCTTGTTGAAGTAGATCATCTGGGCCGGATTGACTTTTTTTGGATCTTGTGTATAGATCCCCAACCTGCGTTAATAACCAAGTTAAATTTTGTACCTGGAGCAGGAGCTACAGAGGTAAGGCAATAGGGTCGTGTTGTCTGAAAAAGCTTACCCATTGCGGCCTGAAAAGTTACTATGTCGTTTGGCTGGTACAGGGGAATTTCCCTCAGGATTCTTTCGCTTCATCATAGTAGTAACTGCGAAATCGTTAGACTTATTCACAAGAAGTAGCATGTATGGAGGACGATTACGTTCTTCCTCCATACTCTGTGAATTGTTACATGCGTTGCGCTGAGGGTTCGACGACGAGGCTGGTTCAGCCCTGCCGTCTAACTCCTCCTGTGTAATGGCATCTTCAGATGTTTCGCGAGGCATCATGCGCGTATTGAATGTGAGCAATATTTGGTTACGGATCAATGATCTCCAATTGAGAATTGAATGGGTATGTTGTTGAAATCTTGTGTGGTTTGTTGATGAAGGAAAGATGATGCGCAAGAGAATAATTTAGCCTCGCGGTGGATAGTAAAGGCGGCAACACAATTCCTTCTTGGAGTAAAACACATCTATGGCGTTTAGTAAAGGAGTTCATTATTGAAACTGCTCAAGAGACTTACTTCATGCAGCTACGTATTTATCAAATCCAAGTTCATCTTGGAGTGAAATCAATAATAAACCAAAATTTGGTCAAAAGTTGAGAAGTTTCTGGGAGTGCCGCTTTTAATCACAGCTTAGCGTCATCACAGCCTAGTGTCATCGCAGCCTTGCGAAATTTCCATAGTAGCATGGACCCAACTTGACTCTGCCTCGTCCATTCAACAAGTCTTGCTTGAGGCGCTATACTACTATAGTCAATATATGGATCATCGGCTATCGTCATTATATTTGACTGAAAATGGTCAAGAAAGGCCAATCAAAGGGAGGTAAAACCGGTGGTGGAGGAGGGGCAGCGAAGAAACCATCACCAGCAACTACCGGAGGAGATGATAGCTTCATCGTGTTCTCGAACTCCGACAAAGAGCCAAAGCCTAAGAAGGCGCCGAATCTGAACGCTGTAGGACCTTCAGGGCCCGACATACTGGGAGAAGCGCCCAAGAGACCGGACGTCAAGAAGTTAATTGGTGGGGCATCATGGACGGGGAAACTACCAGTAAACATGCTCTCAGAGCATTGTCAAAAGCAGAAATGGGAGAAGCCCGAATACACAATGGTATGCACCTCACTTCCCAATCTGCGTTACCCTATCACTTTCTAATTCAACCAGTCCAAAACCCCAGAGGGATTCTCTTCTATGGTCATCCTCAAATCCAAGAACTCCAAAACACAGGAGCTTGTTCAGCTGCAGCCCTTTAAATTGCCGCCGACGCATAAACACCTTGCTTCCAAACAAACTGCGCTCGAAGCTCGACACTTTGCTGCCACATATGCTCTCTTCCGAGTGTGCAGCATGCGAAATATACATATGATGCTGCCTCCTGACTATCGTGATCTGTGGAAGGGCGAGTTTGAGGTTTTGAAGAAGGAAGACGTGAAAGAGGGCCGCTCATGGATGTATGAAGCAGACCCATTTGCGGCGTTGCGAGAAAGAGAAGAAGCGAAGGCTATAATGGAAAAGAAACGCAAGGAGCGTGATGCTGCCAAAGAGAAAGCTCAAAACACGCCAGGAGGCCCAGGAGGTGTAAACCTAGCTATTCGAAGCAGCGGGCCCGGAGGCTCTGGTGATGGGGGGAACAACATCCATAGAGGCTGGACCAAAGTGCCAAAAATAGAAATGGGGAAACGAGCTCGCGCAAGGGTTGAAGGCCTGATACGGAAACATGCCATATGGAATCCTCACGACGTGGTGTTAACTGAATTTCAGAAACACTCGATTATCAACGAGTTTAAAAATCTTGGATTTAGGGAAAGCCATATTGAAGAAGCAGTCGAAGTGTGCAAGGATCGCGAGGAGGCTCTGGAATGGTTGCTTATTCATGTACCAGAGGATGATCTTCCGCGCTGGTCTCTACCAGAAGGCTACGTAGCTGGTATTAGCATGGCAAGCAGTGATCTCAAGAGAGAAGGTGCCGTCAAACGTTTAGCTGAAGCTGGATATGCCCTAGAGCTTTGCAAGCAGATCTTTGACCTCAGTAATAACGAAGGAACTGCTGCCGAGGGTTTACAGCAGATTCTTATGTCCAGTGGGCAAGATACGGGACTTCCTGAAGTTGAAGAATCCTGGGATTCTGAAGAATCGAGAGAGTCATCAGAGAGTATCTGGGAGGAAGAAATGTTAGGTCTCCAATCAGTATTTGGCGATCAATACTCTCGTCCATCAAAGGACGTCTGTAGAATCATGATCAAGCCAGTGAAGCGAGGCCAGAACGCTGCTGTAGAACCAATAGTTCAAATCAGGCGGACTCCAGAATATCCACAGAAAGTTCCTGGCCTATCGGTTCATGCTGCTTTGCCAGCCTACATACGACTGAGCATTACGAAGCAAGCGCTGAATCATGCAATCGATAATTGGCTCGGTGAGAATATGGCCTTTTTCCTTATTGATTGGATAGAACAAAATCTATATAGCATCATTGAAAGACCCGGAAAGCTTCGAGAAGTCTCTGCTGCGGCTTCTATAGTAAGCGAGGTCCAGCCTATTCGTCGGAAAAAACAGGTCTCAAGTCATCCCAGACCACTAACATGGAAACCGAATCCAAAGAGCAAGGATGACTGGGTGAGACGGCAAACAGACCCAAAGCTTCAGTCACGCATAAATGAGCGGAGGAATTTGCCCGCATGGGAAATGCGAAAGACAATTATTGATACCGTTAACGACCATCAAGTGACTATCATTTCCGGAGAGACAGGGTCTGGTAAGTCAACACAATCGGCGCAGTTTATCCTCGACGATCTGTATCAGCGGGCCTTGGGCGATGCTACAAGAATCATCTGTACACAACCTCGGAGAATCAGTGCGCTTGGTTTGGCCGATCGTGTAAGCGATGAGCGTTGTTCTGTTGTTGGCCAAGAAGTTGGGTACATTATTCGAGGAGAGTCAAAGACGACAACGAATACGAAAATTACCTTCGTGACAACTGGTGTTTTGCTCAGAAGACTTCAGACCTCTGGAGGTAGCAGCGACGATGTTGTTGCGTCATTGGCTGATATTAGCCACGTAATTATCGATGAGGTTCACGAGCAAAGTCTAGACACAGATTTCTTACTTGTGCTTCTTAGAGATGTTTTGCGAAAGAGGAAAGACCTTAAACTAATACTGATGAGTGCTACTCTGGACGCTGGGGTGTTTGAAGACTACTTCCGGAATGATGGAAAGGTTGGAAGAGTTGAGATCAGCGGAAGGACCTATCCAGTTGAAGACTATTACCTTGACGACGTGATTAGAATGACTGGTTTCAATTCCGGTCGTGGAGGGTGCATCGATGAAGACAACGACGACACAGTCGGAATGGATTCCGATGTGGCTGCTGCTATTCAGAGTATTGGTATGCGAATCAGCTATGATTTGATCACCGAAACCGTGAAGGAGATAGACGCTGAGCTATCTCACCGCAAACAAGCGGGTGGAATTCTCATATTTTTGCCTGGTCTTGTTGAGATTAGTCGGACCCTGGACCATTTAAGATCGATACCAAACCTTCATGCTCTGCCTCTACATGCTTCTCTGCAGTCGGTGGAGCAACGGCGAGTTTTCCCACACGCACCCGCGGGTAAAAGGAAGGTTATCGTTGCTACTAATGTAGCAGAGACTTCAATCACTATTGATGATATTGTTGCTGTCATTGATAGCGGTCGCGTGAAAGAAACGAGCTACGACCCTCAAAATAATATGCGGAAGCTGGAGGAGGTCTGGGCATCTCGAGCTGCATGCAAGCAGAGACGTGGTAGAGCAGGCAGAGTTCAGGCTGGCAAATGCTACAAACTCTACACTCGGAATGCCGAGATGTCCAAGATGATGGAGAGACCGGAGCCAGAAATTAGGAGAGTTCCACTTGAACAGTTGTGTCTTTCTGTCCGGGCTATGGGTATCAAGGAAGTAGCGGCATTTCTCGCAAGTGCCTTGACACCACCAGAGAGCATGGCCGTTGACGGTGCTATGGATCTTCTGGGTCGAATGGGTGCTCTTGATGGTGACGATCTCACCGCTCTAGGTCGTCATTTATCGATGATACCAGCGGATCTCCGATGCGGCAAGCTTATGGTATATGGCGCCATGTTTGGCTGTTTAGATGCATGTGTTATCATTGCTGCTATCTTAACCATCAAGAGCCCCTTCGTCTCGCCTCAAGAAAAGCGAGATGAAGCGAAATCTGCTAGAGCCAAGTTTGCGAAGAACCAGGGTGATTTAATCGGAGATCTTCGTGCATTTGAACAATGGGACGAGATGGTCAGTAATAGAAGGCAAGTGATCTACCTGTAAATGCCTGTTGCAAGACTAACCCTTCACCAGCATTCGACAAGGAGAAATCCGAAATTGGTGCTCTGATAACTTTCTCTCTTACCAAACACTCAATGATATTGCATCTAATCGAACCCAATATCTAGCTTCTCTGCGCGAGATTGGTTTTATTCCCCCACACATCAGCCCATCATTCAACTGCAACAATTCCAACACAGCTCTACTTCGGTCTCTTTGTGCTGGTGCTTTTAACCCTCAGATCGCACGCATTGATTTTCCGGAAAAGAAATTTGCTCAATCTGTATCTGGCGCAGTAGAGCTTGATCCGGAAGCGAGGACCATAAAATACTTTAACCAGGAGAATGGACGTGTATTTGTGCATCCTAGCTCGACCATGTTCGATGCGCAGACATTCCCTGGAAATGCAGCGTATATGAGTTACTTCAACAAAATAGCTACAAGCAAGGTCTTTATTCGTGATCTTACACGTGAGTCTAATCCCCATCCTTAAAATTGCGCCTATTGTTTCTTCGGCTAATCTTATTTGATAGCATTCAACGCCTATACAGCACTCCTCTTCTCCGGCCCTATCACTCTAGATACTCTCGGTCGTGGACTACTTGTTGATGGCTGGCTGCGACTACGCGGTTGGGCTCGAATAGGTGTTTTAGTTAGCAGACTCCGAGGCATGCTGGATGATGTTTTAGCGAGGAAGATTGATGAGCCTGAGATGGACCTTGGTGGAAATGAAGTTGTAGAGGTTGTTACGAGATTGGTAGAATTGGATGGTTTGGATCAGTAATCAAATTATATGATTTGCTATAATGAATGAGAATGGAGATGGGTTACAGACCAGGTATTTACAGAGCCTTTCTTGATTTAAGATAGGGGTATGCATTAGGGCGGAACAAGGGAGTTCAAGTTTACATAGATGGCCATGGAGCATATAGACTGGCGTTTCTCCCTCCCTCTTCTTAATCTATTTTTACCACACCCCGCCCATATTTTCACTTATCCAACCCTCAGTTCACCGTTCTTCACAACAGCAATACTTTGTCGTCCGCCTCACTTTTGCCCTCATCTATTTTTACTGGTCGCCCTCAAGACACCCTGTTGCCCTCTCGCCCTCATTATGCAGGACAGCAACGAATACGGGCACTGGATGAATGGAATGGAAATGGACATGCAGACTTTTACTTGCACCCAGCTATTAGTCGGACCCTGAATAGGGGCTTTGAGGCTCTGCTGAGGTCGGGTAGGATTTTTTATCATAATGTTGACACGACCAATTAGACGGCGAATCAACACCTCAGCGGACCAAGGTGACATTAGGTTTTTCACTAGAAAATGTCGAATGCTGCGGTTCACCCCTTTGGCAACAATGATCATGCTCTCTTTGGCCAGTCGCTGTGCAATGAAAATCAATCCGGCTACCTCCGAGATACACCAGCAGAGCAGCAATCAAGCTCCGCCGACGATTTCGGCAACGTCGCTTACCATTTCAACTATGAACGGGTTTACCCTCAACAGACTCGTGGACTAGCTACAAACTTCACCCGTGGCTTCAACAATCACCCAGGATGCTCTCGGGAGCAATTCATGAACGCACCAGACCAGATTGAACCACTCGACAACTACGTGGTACCCTTTGTTCTGGACCCAGTTGTTCCTTGCCCGACTGCCGGCCCAGTTTCAATGTCCCTTGCACCTCTTCCACACTACCAAGTATATCCACAAGAGCAACTTTTTAACAACTACATGGTACCCTACGCTCCGGTTCCAGGGGTCTCTACTCCCATCCGAGTCCCAGATGCCTTGGCCCTCGCGCCTCTGCCAGCCCGTACTACTACACCAAACCCTGGCTTCTCATGCAGCCGGTATGGCTGCACTAAAAGCTTCAAACGTGATGCAGATCGCATTCGTCACGAAAACGCCATTCATCTTGGACAGAAACATTTCTGTCCCATTATCGGTTGTCCCAAGAATACAGGGAATGGATACAGCCGTGCTGATAAGGTCAAGGAGCATATGGGCAAGAAGCATTAGATTGTGGGATCGTTGTCTATTGTGAAGGCGTTGAGAATTTTCTGTGGTTTTAATGGAATTGTTTTGGTTATTTTGGCTTGATTCCGTTTACTATTTAATTGAATCACAGTCATTGATAATGTACTACGAGAAGCAAACTCAGTGATTGAGATGGAGCACGCACCTAAGTTATGAGGCTCGAATTGAAAATCATGGTTTGGGCTTTTGCCCTCCCAAAATAAGTCTGATGAGTGACCATAAATTTCGGCGGCTCCAGGCACGACGAGAATGTATGCGACTCTCACGCCCCTCCTCCTTCAGTTTTCCAGCAATTTCCAGCAATTTCAGTACTAATTTGGCCCCCAAACTACTTCGAAATCAGCGACTTTCGCTTGTTCATCTTTTTACAAGCACGATTATTGGCCGCCCTCAACGAGGCCTCTTTGCCCTCGATATGCAGGCAGGCAACCATCACAAGAATCGGGCCAACCAGATGGATTTGATCGGAAATGAGGCTGACTCAGGTCCGAGCTTTATTAGCTCTAAACCTGGGAAAGTGGTTTTTTTAACATGCTAACTATGACTCAGTCATAGGTGTTTTTTCCCCCCAAAAGCGCTCTCTTCACCACCCCTCCATACACAATTTGGGCACCACTGCCAAGGGAGATCTCTCAACCGCCGGAGATAGCTGTTTCAGCCATGGTTGCCAGTGCGAGGGCCTTCGACATGGAACTTGAGTTTTTGAACACTTCCGTATATTCTCACAATACAAAATTCCTTGGGGACGGAAATAAGTTCGTCGCCCAGCATGAACCACTAGCATTGACCAACACTACTGCAGCCAATTTGGTAGCCATTCCTTGGGCAGGGAACAATTTCATTACAGTAACTCAGTAAATGAGACTCCTCAATGCTTTGCAGCCCATTCCTAGCACTCCAACCCATGGTCGTGGCCGTCAAGGTCACAGGAACCACATCCAATGCACACGCTCCGAATGCACTCAGACCTCCAGTCGCCTACCCGATCGTGACCGGCACATCATAACAGTCCATGACAACAGCCGATTGCACGGCATCATTGCAGGTTGTCCCAAGAGTCAGAGTCGGGGTAATGGATATGGTCGCTTGGACAAGCTTAAGGCTCATTTGAAGGAGGAGCATGCAAACTAGGGTTTCTGAGAGACCTCCTTGATGACTTATGAAACCTGGGTTATTCATACATTGCTAGTACTGTCCTTGGTGTTTTGAGGGATTTCGTTTGTTTCTTAAAGTCAATGGGATTCTGTAGCTACTTTATGAGGGAGGGACTTAACAATGAATTTCTTTTGTTTTGCAGCTTACATGTATTCTCCTATTGTGTTTCTTTGACTATTTGTCCGTCATGTGTTGGTCTACCTTGTCGCATTCGATGCAGGCTTTTTGCCCAAACAACTCTCAATAAGTGTGGCCAATGTGGAAATAATTAGCAGAACTCACAATTGCCTTCGAATCTCTCGACTCAGAAAATATTCTGCCCTGGATTTTGACTGATTTACGTGCTCTGAGTCACCGTACGGATTAGCGTATAAGAGAACAGTTTGAATGGTTATCTATTCGGAGGTAAGAGGCAGGTTTGAGTAACCCACTTGATTTGAGTGATTCGCTTGGCTTGGGTAACTTAGTTGCCCTAATCAAAATGATCTCTTTTATGCCAATTCGTACGAACAATTTAGCCGTGCACCACCTTTTAAGCGAGGAAAGTTGCTCCTTCAACATATGATAAGATTACTATTTTCGACTATCTCAACTCATTAAAGCTTACTTGACCTATCTCTAGAGAGCTATTATAGGCATACAATATCATCACTTAATGTTTTAAGAGATGATACATCTAGGGAGAGGGGTTGATTAATAGACTTAGGCGGGAGAAGGAGGAGTTTAGCGACGCAATCGCTCCGTAACATCCATCTATATGCTTACGATTAAGTACATACAAATTCCAATTTTGTAGCTCCAAACAAGTGCTACAATTGAATATAGTAACCCTCTCAGTGACTAAGTACCAGTACAAATTTCATGATCAAACAAGCTACGTGGTTGTGAGCCATTGCACGTGATTATGTCGTGCTGCGAAGCGAGCCCGTTATCTAACGCCCGACCTTCTCTATTGGGCTAGAGGTCGATCAGCACAGACTGCCTACACCACTCTCGATATCTGATTTCAATTAGAACTTTCAACCAACAACTCCATTTCTCTACTCACAGAGCAACACACGATAATTGCCAGCACCGTTGCTGTTGGGTTGCCGCAATCATGGAGAAGGATGGCCTTCCTCGATATAGTCCTGTGGACGAGCTGGAACTAGGTACCTTGAAACCCCAACGCCGGATTCGGAGGTCTCGTGCTCTTAAGCTCGTTGCTCTTGGATGTCTTGTCTTTGTGGCCTACTCTCAATGGGTCCAATTGAAAACCGAAACGGCAAATCGCTTTACCCTCCTCTCTGTAGATCGTCTTCAAGCAGATCTTGCGACGTGCGCAAAATTACAGCACAAGCCAAAAGACCCAAGCGGTCCCCGTGACCGGAATGCTCGATATATTGACGGCCACAAACCAACTCTTATCCGCAATGCTACAGTATGGATTGGAGAACCAGTGGCTGGAACAACTGCTGAAGAGGCACATGCTGGAAAGGGTTATGGCTGGATCAAGTCTGATGTCTTGATCGAATTTGGCCTGATCAAACGTGTAGAGCCAGAAATCCCAGAAAGCAGTCTACCAAAGGACTCCCTGATTTGGAATGCTGAAGGCCGACAGCTTACAGCTGGTATTGTTGATATGCACAGCCATACCGGTGTATACCCGCTACCGAGCTTGAATGGCAACTCGGATGGAAACGAGCTCTCAGCGGATATAACTCCTTTCGTTCGAGCAATTGATGGCTTAGATCCCTTAGACCCCCAGCTTCAGGTTATCAAGTCTGGCGGTGTGACAACCTCATTAGTCTTGCCTGGGTCGGGAAATAATATGGGTGGAGAGGCTTATATGATCAAGCACGCAGTTGGAAAGAAAGATGGCCGATCAGAAATTGGCCCTAAGGATTTATTAGCTGACCCAGACCAGAATTGGCGATATATGAAAATGGCATGTGGAGAGAATGCTAAGAGGATCTACGGTAGAGCGGGAGAAAGGGGCCCTTACAGTAGATTGGGCGAGTCATGGGAATTTAGACATGCTTTCGAAGAAGCCCGATCACTTGTAACCGCGCAAGATGATTGGTGTTCCGCAGCATCCAGTATTGGAGCGGAGAACATGAAGACATATCTACCACAAAATCTGAAGTGGGAATCTCTTGGAGCTGCATTGCGTGGCCAGGTCCATATCAATACGCACTGCTACACGATTGCAGATCTCGAAGCATTTGTTGATCATACTAACGAATTCGAATTTCCCGTCCGAGCATTTCATCATGCCCATGAAACATACCTGGTCCCCGAGGTAATTTAATTAATTGTATCTACTTACCTACGTCTACTGACCTACGAGACAGATCCTTAAGCGGACGTGGGGTGGAAGGCCACCTGCTGCGGCCCTCTTTGCTGATAATATGTACTACAAAGTTGAATCATACAGGGGATCTGAGCAAGCTGGCAAAATCCTCTATGACAATAACCTTACTACTATCTACGTGAGCGATAACCCAGTTCTCAATGCACAACATGTGGTTTTTGAAGCTGCCAAGGGCTATCGCTACGGTCTTCCGTATCATGTGGCTTTAGCTGCTGTGACTTCTGCTCCAGCAGAACTATTGGGCATGGGCGAGAGAATAGGAAAAATTAAGAGCGGGTTTGATGCTGATATTGTGGTCTGGGACAGTGATCCACTGAGTGTTGGAGCCACACCTATACAAGTTTGGATCGACGGCACTTCCCAATTCCCCGATGCGGTGGTGTTGGAGAAACCTTTCAGCAAGCCCATTGTTCCCGACGAAGCTCTTGGAGCCGAGATCAAAGAAAAGCCAAGTGTGAAGACCGAGACTATCTTCACTGGTGTGTCTCAAATTATGATCCCAGGCTCCGAACAGAACTTTGAAGCGAGGGAAAAGTTTGCAAATGTCATTATTCGGGACGGAAAGATTGTCTGTGCTGGAGCTTGCGCTACTGAGATGGCTACGTTGTCTTCAGAAATCGAGGTCATCGCGCTGAAGCATGGATACCTATCATCATCATTCATAGGCTTTGGAGCAGAAATTGGTGTCACGGAAATTTCTTCAGAAGGTCCGACCCAAAATGGTGCTGACAACAGCGAAGTATTTAGCCGAGCTGTTGATGGTCTACAACTTGGTGGTAAAAACCTTCAAGCGCCTTTCGCCCACGGTGTCACAAAAGCAATCTCTGCTCCTGTTTTCAGCCGCGGTGGACATCGAGGTATCAGTGTAGGCTTTTCAGTTGGCGCATCGCATCCTCTTGAGAAGGGTGCTGTCTGGGCCGAAGAAGTTGCTTTACATTACACTCTTACCCTTGCCGCAAAGCAGGGTAAGACACCATCTATTTCCAGCGCATTAGGTACACTTCGCAAGGGCCTTCTCACAGCGGTGGCATCAAGCGAGGCCATTGCAGATACCTACTCTGAGGCTGCATACTTGAGAAAAGCTGTCACTGGGGAAATACCACTTGTCGTCACCGTCCACAGCGCCGATACAATTGCCGCCATCCTGCGCGTCAAGTCAGAGGTCGAAGCTGTTATCGAGGCGACTGATAGTATACACAACCTCAACTCTGGAAAGATTCGCCTAGTCTTACTAGGTGCTGCGGAGTCCCACCTCGTTGCTAAGGAAATCGCTGAAGCCGATGTCAGTGTTGTTATCGCACCTCTTCTTGCTTACTCCAATAGCTGGGACCAGAGACGCTCGCTAACCGGTGCTCCATTGACTAATGGCACTGCGATCGATGCTCTAATTGATGCTGGTGTCTTGACAGCAATTGGTACAACTGAGGGCGAGAGCTGGGAGGTGCGCAATCTGGGATTAATGGCAGGTATCGCTTACAAGAACAGCGGTGGAAAACTTAGTGAGGCGGATGCTTTGGGATTAATTGGAAAGAATTTTGAGAAGATTCTTGACATTAAGAGTCCAGAGGATGATTTTGTTGTGTTTGAAGGTAGTCCTCTGGAGATAGGATCACGAGTGAAGGCAGTTGGAAGCCAAGGAAGAGTGTCTATATACTAATTCGCAATAGCGTGAGAGAACTTAATGTTATCATACATTATACCCAGTGGTAGCATTAATGGTGGTGCATGTATTATAATATACAGTCAACTACAAAAATATTGTATTGTCATCTGTAGCGGTTGAAGAGAAGTTGGCTTTGGAGTGAGAGGGAATATGTAGCAGGTGGAGGGGTTGATGGTCAATTTTGATGTTAAGGCTCTTAGGTGAATGCTTCAAGCGCTCTGCCTTATATCAAAGTCACTTTTAAAGTTTAGAGCAGTATTACGGTTGTTACATACTGGCTATATATTTTGCGAAGGATAACAAATCTTTGGCATCAAATTTTAGCTCGAGTACAACACTGAATTGATAGAAGTTCGATAATTACGTGGATAAGTATTGCTATTGCGAATGATTTTTGTAAGGCAAGACGTGAGATTCAAGATATTAGGCCAAAATATGTTATATGGGAGCTAGTGAGTTCGCTATCAATGTATATAAACTCTGAGGCCGGAATGGTTTCCAAGAGTAATCTTCTACGGTTTCCATGCCCACACATCGTTTCAACTTCACCTAAGCTCAAAAGACACTCTTCACAATCTCAACCACTCACGATGAGACTCAACTTCACCTTAGACCTCATCCCCCCTGAAGATCAGTTTTCCGTAAACGCATTCGAATATAAAGCTTCCTTTCTAGCCTGCTTTCCCTCGGAATCTGACTCTAACTGCTATGTTCGAGTCTGGCTTCAACGTTTCCTCCAAGATCGATCTCCCGAACTCGACTTCAGCCAAGATTCAGCCTCTCAAAGATGGTTGAAAAGACATTTTATCTGGAATGGATGGGAGTTGAATAACTTGCCTTTGAACCAGATCAGAGAGACAGTAGAAAACGCATCATTCTCTAACCTATGTTTCTTCAATGAATATCTTCTAGAAGAGATGGCAGAGTTTATTATGCTTGGAAGAGGCGTAAGTTTCAACTTTTCGGATGCATCTAGCTACTGCTGCTCACAGATCTATTGCTCATTGTTGATTAGATGCGTATTCACGAGGCGTTTGAAATGCATCTGCATGGACGAGCCTCAAACAACGAAGCTGATCAAATCTACGAAAGTGAGCAGGACGATTCAGACGGCTCAGGCGGCTCAGATGGCTCAGATGGCTCAGATGGATCAGATGGCTTAGACGACTCAGAGATGTCAGAAGGTCCAGAAGACCTAGATGACGAAAATGGCCTTCTGCCCTGGGTCTGGTAAAGAAGAGTAGTCTTAGGAAGCTGTCTGGATGAAGAGGCAACGAACAATATGGCTGAGTGCAAAGTCTTATTGAGAGAGAGCTGGAGGCTAGTTCAAGAGCGTACGGAGGAAGTGTCAATAATTTGATAAGTGGAGTATTTTCGAAAGCGCTAAAAATAATAAACTGCTGTAAAGACAAAAGCATAGTAGCCTCTATCATACTCCCCATGCAACCAATTAAGATTATCGTTTCTGTATCTTTATTCACCTCTAGCTGAGATATATCATCAGTATTTTCCTGACAAAGGAGCAACGACATTCAGAATTCAAATAAGACCTTAAGCAAGCCCCAAATGCTTTTGAGAAAGCACTGGCCAACAAGTCTATAGATCGCCTATTGTCGTCAACCCCTCGCTAAATAGAGCTGAATTGGCTGTCTCAGGCCAAGAAAGTCATTCACTTGGCCTACTCGAATCAATCAAATTACACAAGTTAAGCGAGTTACTTAAATCAAGGGAGTGCTCAACTTTTTGTGATTATTTCTCATTATAACCTGCAGATTGACTGAAACGAGGGACAACAGATTCGCTAATTAAGCGAGTTATACACTCGTCTGAACATCGACTGTGGAGTACGAAAAGAGATGAGAAAATGAGAAATACGAAAATACACAACGCTGTAGCTGATGGGATACTCAGACATTACTTTTGTGCTTGTGTGTGCAGTTGCATTCTAAAGTATGTCTTAGAACATGTCTTCATCGTTTAACTCAAAAATAAGCGAGACCGCAGATCTTCAGGAAAACTCTAAACCAACGCAATAATCATTTCCATTAAGTCTTTCCATATAATGGCGCATCTCGATTCTACTAATTAAGACTATAGAGAATAGCTTAAAGGCTCGAAAAAGCCCAAAGTGAGCCGCAACTGTGGCAAAGTTCGACTGCGAGCTACAACTGGTGATCTTCCCCTTAAACCAAAAACCAAGACTTTTAGTTTGTGGCTGTGCGCATGACACCTGACATCCTTCGAGGCTTCGACTCGTGAATGAAGTCATTCCTTCGTAATAATGTTACATTTGAATGGAGGTGGAGAATTATCTGTTGAAAAATCAGGTTATCATGGGGGTTTTGATGTGTTTAGAAACTATAGGAGGATCTTAAGAATTTCTATAATGCAGCGGTGTCTATGTGACTCCTATTTTCAGGCATTTTCTCACAGACTTTTGAAATACTAATTATAGCATCTATGGAATTAATACTCCTATGACTGTTAGCTTTCTTTTCTACTCTATT
>JAJONI010000176.1:2577-35049 GCA_022190145.1 Pezicula rhizophila
TGTTTTCTTTTGTTTGGTTTCTTTGTTCTTGTACTGGTGTTGTTTACATTTACATACGACCTCACTATTACTTTCTAACGATGGCAGTACTGTACAAGCGAAAAATCTCACTTTATCCCATGAGTCCCTTGGCCAAATAAGCTGAGTAGGTACTTAGCTGAGATGATTGTATAAGAGGATCGGTCAAGGGGTCATTAGGAGGTGTAGAGGTTCAAGTTAGGCATATCCACGAGGGGAATCTAAAAGAAATCCGACACTCTAATTAACTTTCTAGCAAAAGTTTTCAGGAATGAAAACTCTAAGCATAATTCTAATGTAGAAACAGCAACTTCCAAGGCCCTACGCATCAAGTGGTTTCCGCCCATAAACAATAGTACTATAAAAAAGTAAGTCCACCACACAACATAAAACAACCCTGTTAAAAACCAAACTAACCTCGGAATATAAGTCCTAATATCCCGGCTCCTCTGCTCCTCCCTAACAAGGGCCAAAAAAACAGTAAGTTCCTCCTTTTCCCACCCCAAAAGATTCAAAAAGATACGGGTACTTATAGATTCAAGAAGTCCAGCATCAATCTGAGCCTGCCACCAAGCACCAAGTAACTTCTCCTTGCGGATTTCAGGCCACAGAGAATTGCTCGGCCAAGGTATCACTACTTCTGTAACATCTTGAAATCCTGCTTCGATCATCCATTTTTTGTAATTGGGAACGACGGTTATGAGTGATGGACGACCTAATTTTGCCATTGCTGAATCGATGTGGTCTTGCATTACTTTGATGTTTGTTCCTTCCATACTTCCGTCGTCGGATCGCTGGTATTGGAAATCTTGAAGTTCGAAATACCCTCCTGGGAGTAGGGCTGAGTAGGCTTTTGATATGGTTTTTGGGGGGTCGCTTAGGCAGGACACGAGTGCTCTTCCTGGAAAAAGTTTTAGTATTTACAAGTTTTTCGTTTTTTATTCCTCTTGTGTTAGGACTACGGAATGGCGTGAGAAGAATTCAAGTAGAGGATTTGGGATTATGTAGTTTTCAGTTGCTCAAACATACCATGAATATAGTCAAATTTGTGATCAAAGAGCCACTCGTCCTCAAGGTCGTCGATTAGGAAACTACAATTCGGTGGAACACGCGAGGGGTATCAGAAACAATACCCTATATAAACTTCATAGGGAGGAAATAAGCATACTAAGCTGGCTGTATCAAAGAAAGATCAGTGCCCAGAACATTAGCCGATGGATAGGCATCAGCAAAATCGATCGCCCATATTCCTGTGCCTGTAGCAAGGTCCAGCACATTCTGTGGTTCGGGTCCAATTGGCGCTAAGTGTAGTTTATCGTCGAGTGTAATAAGCCACATCTTATGCTGCATGTCTTTTTTGTAGGGGTCAGTAAAGGCTTTGTGATTTTTTGGTTTGGTCAGGGCGAGAGATACTTACCTAACCTATTCAATTCTATCTGTGCCCGAGATATGTCAATGCCTCATTTCAGTGTTTCTGGGCTTCTCACCTCGTCATTTGGCAGGAGGTATTCTGAATGGTTTTATTAGCACGGTCTAGGTACAGAACTGTTGAAAGAACTCTTACTGCCGTCTTTGTAAATGTGATAAGTTCTTCCGTTCTCCTCTACAATCTCTTGCATACTTGATCCAACGGTATAAGTCGAAGTCCTATTGTCAAAGCTCAGTTAAAATTCAACTCAGAATAGAAGTTACAGGTGACGAACGCGTAACTTCCCAGATCTCCAATGGCTGAGCCATGATCAGTACTCCCATCCGTATCAGTAAAATCTTCCTGTTAGGACTTAGAAGTGAAGCGAACGTTGAGACGCAGGTTGAAGTACATGTTCCTCCTCACCTAAACTAGGGACAGCAGCTTCCTGGGACTTGTCTTGAGCTGTTGGCGAAGTAGGAGATGATTTTTCAGGAATGAGTGGTACCTGTGAATTTGTTGGTTCTGTAGCTTCCGCTATCGACGTCCCATGGCTTGTAGATGCTTTGCTATCCGAGGAGCTTTCAGACTGCTGGTGTTCTGCGGTATCATTTCCCAAATCATCTGCAGGCTTTTGTTCAGACATTTTGTCAACGCGGCCCTTGGATACACAGATGATGGGTCAAGGACTATGAGAAGCGCATTTAACGTGTGAGGTGCGCTTTCCCAGAAGTAAACAGCCCATATCCCTAAGTGGGGGTCATGCAAGTCGCCCAACTGGGAAGTGTCAAAGACAAATTCCCTGGATGCGGCAGAATAATAGGAATAGGATGAGGTCCGAAGAGCTAATGTCGTGGTTGATAGTGAAAAGTATTACAAGTGTACAAGTGTACAAGTAGATATGCTTGCATCCTCCAATGTCCCGTCTAAAAGCCACACCAATCACGATACCTTCGCAATATATCGGTGGTCTACACCATTTGGTAAGTCTTTGTGGCATGAACCTTTTACTAAATAAACAAAACTTCTTGAAATTCTATTCTCGTGCTAAGCCTTGGAGCGGCTTATGCTTCTTATTTCTAAGATCCTCCAGATCTAGAAAGAATTGGAATTGTAACAATTCTCCTTGGAACAGGTTTCAATCATTTCGTACCTCTTAGCCGTATGACAGCTCAATCCATACGGTCTTGAAGACTTGACTGAACTCGTCCGTCATCGCGGATCGTTTACATCCAGACATTTCTTGCCTGAACACTGAACTTAGCAGTACCTAGACCTTTTTTCCAGCTCTCAACATATCGGAAACCTTTGGTGGTAGAACGAGCGCACTTCTGTCATTACGTTTGTAAAAGTCTGCTATCACCATCGCAGTTTTCTCCGGGAGATCTTCATGTATGAAATGTCCAGCTTCTGGAAAGACTTGTAGTGCATATTTGCCTATGTCTATCAGTGGATTGTAGGAGTGTCCAGATTTATGAATACTGACCTTGCATCTGGCCAATAATTAGCTCTTTGTCGAGTCTGTCTGTTCCTGCTAGTAGCAAGAGCTTCCCGCCTCTTGCTTCAAGAAACTTTTTGCTAAGACCAACAAACCAGCCTTGCCAGAAAGGCTGCGTGGCAGCTAGGTCCGTCCTCCAAGTCCATGCCCTAGAGCCTCTTGTTTCTTCATTATGTCGTAGTAATGCAGGCACACTTGTCCGAGCCGACATAGAATTGCGAATAGTCCTCGAGCGGATGTGCCATTCTATACCTGCTTCTTGCGTTGGGAATCCAACTGGGCGTGTTGATAGGTATGTTTGCATGCTTTGTAAAGCGTCAATTGCAGAACCTTCAACTACATCGAGAACTGCATATCCGAGAACTGCATTTCCTAATTTTCCACCCTTTGCAACATCGGTCACTACTGCACCTCCTAGTGAGTGGCCAATGAGGATCAGAGGTGGAAGCTCTTTCCACATCATTTTGTTTTTTGTTCCATTGATTACTGCAAGAAGATCGGTACTTAAAGTTTCTAGGCTGAGGTCCAAAATTTCTGGTTGGGGATTTATGGTTGTATATCCATGACCTCTGGCATCTAGAGAAAGTATGCCTGCGGAAGGTAAACGCTTTCGAAGTTCAGAAGCCAGCACAGCAAACGAGAGCCCAGAAGAGCCTGCCCCATGGTGGGTAATAAACAAGGGACCAGTGCCAACTGGTGATGTGAGGTATGCGTGATGGACAAATGTAGTGGATCCGCTAGCATCCTCGATATATAGTTCTCGTTCAAAGTAAGTCGTCCATGGAATCTGGTCCATTGTTCTTTTATTCGGTGACCTGCGATAGCAAAATTAGCAGCATGTTTGGATATAGTGATGAGGAATCCCACCAACCCTTGAGGGCGCGCAAAGAGGTTCCGGCTGGAAGTTGGAATGATGGTTCCGGTGGAGGATGCTGACGAGGCAGATGAAGCTGACGAAGAGTCGTCTTCTGTGGGATGTTCTGGGAAGTGGTCCGTTTCATGGTCTTCTTCATCTGCCTCGTTGAATTCAAGAGGTGGAAAACCTGCCAGCTTGGCTTTAGCAAAGGTCCTTTGTAAGTCGCTCATGGTGGAAATGCGCTGGGCTGCTGTGGTGCAAGTCAGCTGGTTAAAAGGGTTTCTTATGGTGCTATCTATCAATCTATTCCACCCTGTTGGGCGCGTTCAAAAATTGAAGTCTCACGATGAGGGAGAAGGGGTATGGGTATGGGGATGGGGATAGGGAGGGTGAACGTGTTGTTCTAAGGTGAAATGCAAGCATGCCATTGTGACGTCCGACAATCTCAACAGCCTGGTCAATACGAGGATTCGTTCGTCGCTTAGAAGATCTGCGCTACTCGATAAGATAACAGCGAAGAAAAGACAGCGGGGTGTGTAGGGGTAGATGTTGTTGCAATAGAAGAACAACAATTACTTGGTCTTGATGTTCAAACCTGGAAAACAGAGATAAACGAAGGCTGATGCAATGGTTCTTTATCCTGGTACAAAGCTAATTCGCAAACCTACCTACGGTCGTGGATTTAAAAGGTCAGGTAAGGTCAGGTAAGGTCAGGTAAGGTCAGGAAGGGTCAGGTAGGGCGGGTAGGGTAGGTAGCCAGCCGTACCGCACTGTTCTTTTCTGTCCCCCGCATCGCCGGAAACACACTTAGCTCTGAGCTTCTTACTGTAGCTTTAATCCTTCTAATCATTGTGATTTGGCGATAGGTAACCCGCAATGCTACTAAGTTTAAATGATGTCACGACCTCAAAGTCTAAGACTCCCATCACTCTCACCTCTCAGATTTAGAGGTCAGCCCATTGGTCAATCAACTAATCAACTACAGATATCGCCTTTTCATGAGGAACCCTGTCTGTTCTCAGCTTTTTCTTTGCATTGTACAGTATTCTAGATCATTCATTTCTGCCATTCTGCGTCTGTTGTGATCGTCACATCATCCTCGTCCTTATGACTCTTACACCTCCAGGTTTCCCTCCTATACCTTCTCCCTTTTTGCACTTCCTTTTTTTGCTCTTCCTGCCCCCCTCGCAATTTCACTTCTCTGTAACAACATTATTGCTCTAACTTTTGCTCAAGAGCCGCATCCTACTAAATGTGACTAGCAGCATTTGCCATGGCTATTTGGAGCTCGAAAAAGGACGATGATGCTGAAGCAGAACAACGACCACGAAATGGAAACGGGCATGGGAACGGGCATGGGGACGGGAATGGGAATGAGCATGGAAACACTAACGATCACTCTGCACCACGTCTCGCTGAGCCTGATGAGCGGACGCATTTACTTCCACCAGCTTCAGCTCGTGAAGGCTACTTGAGCCCGGATGATCCAGCAGTAATTACCACTACTCTCTTTGCTATTCCAGTTATTGTATGCTAACATCTTTCGTAGGTCTCGCCATACAACCTTTGGAGTGTACGATTCCTACGATACTTCACCGTGTTTTTCACTTTCATAACTTTCCTTTGGTGGGTTCTGTTATTGGTTTCCATATTCGTTAGCCCTCCAGGGATGCAGTCGAGAGGATCCGGGTTCTTTGATTTCTCCTACACCACCTTAGCTCTTGGCCTTCTCCTTGTTGTCCTCCTATTCTTCTCTACGCCGTCAAAAGCAGTTCAGGTGGTGTGCCTGATCATTGCGGTCTTCTTGCTGGTCGACGTGATTTTGATTGTTTCAATTGCAAGAATACGTGTCGAGGAAGGCTGGGTTGGGATTGCTAGCGTCATATGGGCTTTTTTCGTGAGCGTTTGGACCATCGTAACGGACAGAGTCGTAACTTGGGGCAAGCATAAGGAGGAGGAGCGCCTGACTGGACGAATGGAGTCTCGTCGTACATTGCGAGAATGGTGCGCTGTATTGACGAGCACCATCATCTTGATCATTGTTGCTATCGTTACGGTTCTTCTCACTGCTACCTTAGTCCTTCGAGCCCGTGATAGTTCTCTACCTGCACCTGGAAAACGGTATTACGTTGATGGCGATAAATACATGCTCCATCTATATTGTACGGGTAATACCACGGATTCGCATGGCAAGAAAGTTCCTACTGTTCTGTTCGAAGCTGGAGAATATCCTTTTGAGCATGGAATGATTCAAGTTGCAGAAAATGCCCTGGCCAATGGTAGCATTAGCCGCTACTGTTATTCTGATCGCCCAGGGTTTGCTTGGTCCGATAATGCACCATCTCCTTTCCCGGCGGGTATGGGAGCGGAAGTTCTGGCTGAAGCTCTCGCTCGTGCTGGAGAAACTGGCCCTTGGGTGGTAGCTAGCGCTGGTATTGGAAGCATATACAGCCGTATCTTTGCTGCTCAACACCGCCTTGGCGTTACTGGCATTCTATTAATTGACCCCCTCCATGAGGACCTACTGCACAGGGTCGCCTCTCCCAGTCGAGGATTTTTACTTTGGGCCTGGGGCATTGTCTCCCCTCTTGGTCTCGACCGACTCTCTGGAGCACTTTTTAAAGGCCGCACATGCGAAGATCGAGTTTACGGTCGCTCTGCATACCAGAGCGGGAAGTACATCAAGGCCAAGCTCCAAGAGTCTCTGGTTGCCGACTCGTTGAGCAAAAAAGAGGTCACCAGAGCCAGAACCTTCCAGAACAAGAAGACAGCTCTAGTTTTGATCAGCTCTGGGATAGAGCTCAGGAAGGACACGGAGTGGGAGAGAAATCAGAGAGATTTGAGCCATTTGACAAAGAACCTCGTGGCTTGGGATATTGTAAATCAAGCTCCACATGAAGTTTGGAAGACATATGATGGTAGAGCGACCATTGAGAAGCGACTCAAAGAATTAGTTGAAGCAAAAAAGGACTGAGATTGGATTAGTGGTGGAAATAATAAGGATCAGAGCAAGGCTGTTTGATTTAACTAACGACGAACTATTTTTCTTAGCATAGTACAATGTATTTCAGCGATTTTCGGCATTTCATTTCAAGTTTGGTGTTCAGGGATCGCATTATTTCATTGTACTTCAATTCTATTCATATGCTAGTACGCAGGTAATGTCATTAATGATTCTAGTACAGATTTCACAGCCATCTAGAGGCGGCACCTGAATGCACTGCAAGGGCTTTCTTTGTCAGAGCGGAATCTGGTTCTTGCCAAGTAATCAACAGGAAGAGTGTTGATGAAAACCACAAACTATGACTAAGGCGACCACAAATTCTAGATATACTTCAATCACTAAAGCTGGCCTCAAGTGAGTGAGGCGCTGCATTTGGAGGAGAAATTTCCCGCTAGCAATAAGCGACCACTTCCACTGAACAACTTCACAAGACACAACTTCAAACCCGCACCAAAGTGCATCTCTCCAAATTCAGAACCTCTCAATTTATCTTGTGAGTATATCTTACCGTTGTCTTCCATTGCCTATCTTCTACTGCACAATTGCAGAACTAGGAAGGTTGCACGTTGATCATCTTGCTCGATTTCACCTTCATGAAAGGTGGTGTCTGCAGGTGCAACGCTTACTTTCTAGGATTTTGCTTCTGCTAAACTTGGAGGTCTGTGAGGATTGGATGTGTTTTAGAGGTTCAATGCTGATAGTGTGTGGTAGTTTGTAGAGGATTAGAAGCAGAGGAGCGCATCATGACGGACGGCAAGCAACCTCCCTCAAGCCCAGACCAGTCAGCTGCAAAGCGCATGAAGATGGATGAGAAGAAGCATCTCAAAGACCACACCTCGGACCAGTTCGTAAGGTCTGTTGCTCTTTAACTTCACGCTTGGCTCCTCCTTTACGTCAAGTTATATCAACGCTTTTTACTGACACACTAACAGCAAAATCCAATACTTCAGCGGTCCGGAAGTCATCGTCTGGATTGACCAAGAAAACTACAGTCTCCCGAAACGGCTTGTATGTCACTGTTCTATGTTCTTCGACCGTGCTTTCAATGGAGATTTCAAGGAAGGTCAGGAACAACAAATTAGACTGGAGGAGGTTACCGTTCCAACGTTCAACATGGTCGTTCAATGGATGTACTGCTGTCAAGTCACTCTACCTCCCCTTCCAGCGAACAAACAAGAGAGTGAGGCGCATCAGGAGAGGTTGGCAGCTTTTGTTGACTTCTTCGTGTGTGCTGATAGAATCGACCTTATGGGGCCATTTGGTACAATACTCAAACAGATTAAGAAGATTCTAGCTGGCTCGCACCTGAACCTCTCAGCAGCGCACATCCGAAAAGCTGCCACCCTTCCCACTGGCCATGCTGTTCGAAGACTTATCGCTGAGTCCTGTGTCGGGCCATTTTCCTACCATCTCCTCCCCCCACAAAAATGTCCCAACACTAAACTTGGCATTTTTCGATTTCAAAAGGAACTTGATGAGGTCGACACGTTCGCTGTGGACCTTCTGAAGGCTTACCAAGAAACCATGCGTAACAGAATGGCAATAAGCAGAAAAGGATCTTTCAACTGGGATGTTGTGGATCCAATCACTCACGAAATTATGGAGAGTATCTAAATGGCCAGTAACTAGCAGGTCTACGAATTGGCTTTTATTAAAGAAGCAAGTGTGACACAGTTGAGTCTTATGAGAAGTGGATGCCATCGCAGTATGTATTCTAATATCCTAAAGCATCATACTAATAAGAATTAATGGCTAATACTTATTCATAAAAAGGCACTCAACGCTCCTACATAACATTGGGCCCAAATAAACTTAGAGGATATTGCGCGTAGATTTGCTGAGGCTTGCTGATGGATAAATAAGAATTCAATAAAGGATTTTCATTGACAAAGAGCACCTCATACTATTTAGCTATTTTAGCAGAAATGCAAAATCCACTTGGTCAATTTCAGTATTGCTTCACATCCTACTTGTGGACTGGTTTCAACCTCATACAATTCCAGATGGAGAGAACCTACTCATTTTTAAACCTGCCACCAGACCAGACCTGCACTAGCTTCCGTCTCCTTCTGTACCTATCTATGTAGTGAGGGCTCTCTCTCTTCCTGTTGCTTCTCCTCCAGCATTTCATATGTGTACAACTCCCGGAGGGCCTCTTTTGATGCTTGTATTCTGTTAAGAAAATAATTACCCCTGAGATTTCCATTCTAGTGCACTACTTCTATATGCAAGGAATTGCCCTGGGAACTTGCACACCATTTCTACCTGTATGAGAATACAGACACTGTTCACTGCTTTACTCACAGTCACTTCAAGTCACGGTTTCAATTATCACTCAAAGCAATTCCATTCATGTTTAATTTCGAACAAACCACTTCCCTCCAACTCTACTAACAGATCTTCCTCTACACCCAAAAAACCGTGGGAAACGAATGACATTGTTTAGCTTGTTAGTCTCCTCAAAACGACTCATGTACTACAGTTCACCCTTCTTCGACCGGGTTTTTTCAAAGGCTCATTTAAAGAAGGGATCGAGTAGAAAATCGATCTGCAGTTGTTTCAACAGAAACATTCGCTCTTGTTGTTCATTGGGTCTATTTCAACGAATTTAACCTGCTTAAGAGTCATACGAGGGAGGAATATCAAGATAAATTAGCCTCTCTCATCGAATATCTCCGATATGCAGACGAGATTGACCTTCTCCGCCCTTTCGATAAGATTATTAACTCAGTGAAAGCCATTCTCGTTCTTTCCCATGGTTATCTTCTACCGGAGCATGTTAGGCAGAGTGTTGAGCCTCCTGATGGCCACCCCGTACAGAAGCTATTTGCCCAATCTTGTATAAATCACTTTCAAATCATCATCTTTTTGTTTAAGATTTCTTTCTTTATGTACGACAGACTGTACCGAAGATTTCCTAGGTCGCTTAACTTCATGAATACCTACTTTGTCGAATCGTGAGTTGTTCAAGCTAAGCGAGCTACGAGTATCAAGTGACGTAAGTCTGTTGCCTAAAGTCTTGAATTTCAATGGATTGATTCGTTGGATTGATTCATGGGCTTGATGGTATGAAGTAGCTATCATTACTCTTATCACGCGGCCAACTTAATGTAATCAACAGAACATAATAACTGAGCGCTTGAAGACGTCTAACTTTCAGTATTTTGTTTCCAATCACTATTATAGATCATCAACGTCTAACCATACGTCAACAATTTTACACCGAGGCTTGTTGCTTATAAGGGGAGATTTAAATCACTTAGTTGGGTGATGGAGAAATCAGATATCGCGAATATTGACAGGCGGGGGAGCTTTTGCTATATTTTAATAGCATAGACAAGAATACCTTTTTTATTATAGACAAATTGTTTTGTTCGGATTGATGGGCGCAATCCTCCTAATGTGTTTAGGTTATCGGATCTTGCACGATTGAAGGTTTGGCAGGATTTTTGAACGTTAACATCATGCAAGACTAGAGGTGATCGAAGTTTTCACATTAGAATTTAATTGTGATTAAGACTTAAGTTCCTGGTAGAGGTAAGCTCTTTACTTGTATACTTGTAATCTCCGCGCTATCTTACACGGCTTTATGCATTTAACATGGCTTGCACAAAACCCTCTAGTGACCCAGGAATCTGGGCCACTACTATCTGCGGTGTTTCCTACAGGCCTTGACGCTGTCCTAGAGAGATATTTATGGACTGGCTGGCTGACTAGCTTCATATTTCTCGAATCCTTTCTTGGCACAAGCCATTCTTGAGCTATGAGCTGTGGACCATAGCCATTGTGCTACGACACGATTCGGTAACTGCCACTATTCAACACATAGCCAGAAGAAATGATTTCTGATAACCCTCTGATCCTTCTCAAACCACTTTCTCAAAAGTCTTCTGAATCGGTTTCGCAGCCTATATCTTCGAGTCAGTCCCACAAATCCTCACAAAACAAGCCCAACATGCAACTCACATCAATAAACTTCTCCAAATCCTTATCCAAATTCGCCAAGTCATCCTTCCTCTTCTTATTATCCGCAATAAGCCCCTGTTTCTTCTTCAAAAGACCCTGTCTCTGTTCTTCCAAAGCCAAACGTTCCGCATGTTCATGTTCAATGCGCGCAACCATCAACGCATTCTCATCCGCATCGGCATGTTCAGGATGTTCAGCCAAGAATTGCTCAACTGGAATAAGAGGTAATTGTAGATATTTGTGACTTCGCGATATGAATATTAGTGTGCCTTCCCTTTTTTTTCAAGGGGGAATGTTACACTTATAACTTACTCATAAGATTCACAGGCAGCAATCTCGCCTTGCAAATATCTCTGTTCGTAATACAGATTCTGCAATTGTAGATGTAATTTATCTACCTCTTGACGCGCCTCGGCAGTATCGGCCTTGGTTTCTCTAGCCCCGACATGTGCATCGCGATGTAAGCCTCTGAGTTGAGCTAGGTATGTGAGCAGAAGCTTTTGCTGCTTGGAGATTTGAAGTAGGAGATCGTGGGATGGTGTGGTGGTGCTGGTTGCGAGGTCGAGGAGCGCAATTGCTTGTTCGCGGCCTAAGTGGCAGGTTTCGAGGGCGAGCCTTAGGGAGGGCTCTGTGACTATGTCGTCGACGGTCATTCTTGTTGGAGTGTTGTTAATTGGTAAGGTATTCGTAAAGATCTCGATGGCTGGCTGCTGAATCGCATAAAGATGATGGAGTTGCTGATGCAGGTCGTTCCTGACCTCGGGTAGTCTAACCAAATTCGTTGGCCATGCAAAAAGGTGCCAAGCAACCCCACCATCATCCAAACTTTTCTTGCCGGGACCCCAAGAACAACCCCTCACCACCCAAAAATATTCTTGGATACAATACAATATTTGGCTATTATTTTTCAATTCCCGCCAACTTTTCAACTTCCTACTACGACTTTTGTAATCAACGTTTATCTATCTATCTATCTATCTATCTACAATCATGTCTCAAGAACAAATCCCAGAACTCCCACCAACCAAACTCACCATTCTCATCTCCGGAAACGGTTCCAATCTCCAAGCAATTATCGACGCAACCGCAACAGTCCTACGCAATGTATCAATAGTGCGAGTCATCTCAGATCGCAAAAACGCATACGGACTCAAGCGCGCAGAGAAAGCTGCTATTCCAACTACCTATCATAATATGCTTGCTGGAAAATATGTTGCTGCTAAGGAGACAGACCCGGAGAAGAAGCTGAAAGGCCGTAGAGCTTTTGATGCAGATCTTGCGGAGATTGTTCTGAAGGACTCACCTGATCTAATTGTTTGTGCAGGATTTATGCATAGTGAGTTTATGTACTTGTGTAGTATTTGGGTTTTGGGAGCGTTTTTTTGGATACTTACTTCGTTCTAGTTCTTACGCCTGAGTTCTTGACTCCGCTGGCTGCGAAGGACGTTCCCGTTATCAATTTGCATCCCGCAAAGCCTGGGTATGCTTTCCAATGAACTGTGAAAGGGTTATAACTTACGTTGTGGGCAGAGAATATGACGGTATCCGTGCTATCGAAAGAGCATATGAAGACTATCAAAACGGAAAAATAAATCGAACTGGAGTTATGGTTCATTACGTTATACAGGAAGTTGATGCTGGGACCCCTCTTCTCATAAGAGAGGTTGAGTTCACGAAAGGGGAAAAGTTGGAAGATTTCGAAGAAAGGTTACACAAGGTCGAGCACGCAATCATAGTCGAGGGCACTCAAAAAGCGATGAAGGAACTCTGGGAAAACAGAGCGAAAAGGACCGCTGCATAAATTATGGTATACTTAAAACCTCTGCAGTTATTACTATACATAATTTCGTGATCGTGGCGCTAACAGGCAGGTAGAACGACAAGGCAATTAATTGCAGACCACACAGATACCGAAAAATGACCCAATCACTGCACAGGAGTAGCAGGTAGCTCCTTGTTTATAGAATCGGCCCTCCGCATGCGAGGCTTATCGCGTGGTTTAGAGATTGGCGGAGGCGCATCCATGGGAAAAGATGCCGGAGGTTTATCAGGAAGGTTTTTCTGATGAGGCACTGAGTGAAAAACCGAGGTCGAGTTGCGCTGACCGCTTCTCTGGCTTGGTATATATGACATGAACATCTCAACATCCTTCGCAATCGCAGAAGGGACAGCCATATTTTGCACCCATTGAGGTAGAACTCCTCCAGCGTTAGAGGCGGTGGCCATGATCCACTCTATATCCCTATTACTTGGGAGCTCCCGAATCCTCTCCACCGCAGCATAGGCAGCATTGACCAGGGTTTTATCTCGCGCATATTCGGCATAGGGCGATTTCTCGAAATCGGTGATGGGAATCGAAACTACTAAAAATTCCTTGGCATCGTCGAGTTCAGCAGTAAGCTGTACCACAGGAAACGTTCGGTTCTTCAGAGGCTTTGGGTCGATCTTGTGCTTCATTTCTTCCACAACTAGAGTGATATTCTTCCAATGTCCTCCGTGGGCTTCAACCTCAATACCCTTCGTATTCCACCTTATAGCCTCTCTAGCACCAATAACAGTTGGCGTGAATGCATCCTCCGTCTCTGCGTGGTGCTCTTTGAAACTGTGGACAAACTCATCCCAACTCGCGGTACCCTTCTCTGCCATGTTCCTATGGCAGCTTCTCCTGCAAAACCACGTCTCATCTTTTTTGTCTGCAGTAAACTGGCTCAGGCCCTCAATCTTGTCCAATTCTTTTCCGGAAATGACCTTCTCGTAGAGGTGAACTGGAGCTTCAGAAGACGCGTACTTCTTGGCTGAACCCTTTGATTTCCATGTTGTTGAACCTCCAACTTTTGGCGCAACTCCATCAATGAAAGGGATTGCCTCTGAGATGATATTGGTGATGAATGTCTGTAGTTTTGGGGCCACGGTGGAACCAGAACCATCGCTGAACTTTTCGTTTGAAGGGCGATTGCTCGGCTCGACGCCCTTCCCGCCCAGAGGCAAACCGGAAATGCTAATGCCTTCGAGGCGCACTAGAGGACCCAATTGGAATGCCATTGTTGCAGCAGGATGGGCAAGCTCAATGAAAAAAAAAAGTGACTATGTACAATATAGTATAATCATGAGGCTTCCGATGGAAGATGGAGTGAGAAGTAGAGCGCACTGCACTGCGACATGTCAAATCATTCTCAAACACCAAACACGTCCCCCCTTCCCCGATCGCATCGGGCGTTCGTCTCCTCTTGTCGACAGAGACGCGAGACGTTCGTCTGCGTCACGACTTGAACAAAAGCTGTTGTGGGTCCGTTCCCCTGGAAATACCGAGTCCGTATTTTCCTTTCGTATTTCGGATTTCGGATTAGCAGTTGTTCCTAATAACCCCTCCTTGATGACAGCAGTCAGTCAGCCTTTTGTCAATCCTCAACCATTAGATTAATCTTGTATACTTTGCCAGCACCACTGCAAAGATGGCATCACTCAAGGGACCTGGAGCTTCTCAGGTGCACGATGGCAGTGCTCTACGCATTGGAATCGTTCACGCTCGCTGGAACACCAGTAAATCAACCCCACCTCCCCTCATTATAACACCACAAGCTCACCAATATTCCCGCCAGCAATCATTGAGCCTCTTCTCGCTGGTACAAAAGCTAAGCTCCTCGCGTCTGGCGTAAAGGAATCAAATATCGTCGTTCAATCTGTCCCTGGTTCCTGGGAACTTCCCATAGCCTGCTCCAAGCACGTCCCCCCTTCCCTCCAATCCGGCCCGCTTCTAACTTACACACTTAGACTCTTCTCAGCCTCCCAAGTCCAGTCAACATCTTCCTCTTCTCTAGGC
The DNA here is from genome assembly GCA_022190145.1 of Pezicula rhizophila. Classification (NCBI taxonomy): domain Eukaryota; kingdom Fungi; phylum Ascomycota; class Leotiomycetes; order Helotiales; family Dermateaceae; genus Pezicula; species Pezicula rhizophila. The sequence continues at coordinate 17,148 of JAJONI010000176.1, forward strand.
GCCGGTGATCTCCTCGGAGGTTCAACAAGCGACCTTACCTCCCTCGCCACATCTGCAAGCACCGCATCCTCAGCACCTTTCGATGCGATTATCGCCATCGGTGTATTGATCAAAGGCGAAACAATGCACTTCGAATACATAGCCGAGAGTGTTTCACACGGTCTGATGCGCGTCCAGCTTGATACGGGCGTTCCATTGATCTTCGGCCTCTTGACGGTTTTGAACGAGCAACAAGCTTTGCAAAGAGCAGGTGTTAGTAGTGGAAGTCACAATCATGGTGAGGATTGGGGTTTAGCAGCTGTAGAGCTGGGTGTTAAGAGACGGGAGTGGGCTGCTGGAAAAATTTCATGATCTAGGAGGTTCGAATAATTCTCGATACGCACGGAGGTATACTTGTGGTTTTTGAAATGAAATTAAAGGAAAACTAGTTCTGGTGGTTGTGGTTGCCGGTTCTTGGAGTTGTTGGGAAAAAAGAAACTTGGCTTAACGCAGTGGGCAGGATAGCCCTATGGGTAGACATAAGTAGTAAGTATAATCAATAGATTACTACATACTATGTGCTGCGCTGTTCGTCGTTCGTCGAGCGTTCCTTTCAGCCTAGCTAGAGCCATAGAGACATGCTTCAACACGTGCTTTGTCACTCCTTTAGCTAGACTATCACCGGCCCGTTACTTAGCTATGCGTAGGTTAGTCGTTAACAGTACAGGAATTCTCGATATCCCTCTAACTGAAGTAACCCCCACCATAATACTTCAAGCATAATATCAACCATCGTTTATTCTATGGCTTACCTATGTATTGTACAGTACCAATGCTAGGTAGATATCACTACAGGAAACGATATCCACACATCCACACATCCATGCACCAGATATCTAACTAAAACTAAAACTAAAAACTAAAACTGAAACTGAAAATTGAACACCTTACTAAGGTATATATATATGTAGGATAAGTAAAAATTGCTAGCGGGCGAGTATGCGGGGTGTATAAGATTACTCTGTCCTGTCTGTCGTCTTATGATGTAGGTGAGTAGGCGAGTAGGTGAGTAGGTGAGTAGGTAAGAGGCTTATAGCTATAATTAATGATTCGTTCGTTGGTTGATAGATTAATAGATTAATAGATAGTAAGTTGGTATATCTACAGTATGTTACACAACGCAAAAATCAGGTTGTAATAATAGAAAAAAGTGGAGGGAGGTCTTTTGTTGGATTCTGTTGAGAGGAGTTTTGTTGGGGCTTTTGGTTTTTTTTATCAAGGGTTTTTTTTGGCTTTTTTTAACGTTTTTTTTTCTGTGGGGTTTAAGGAGGGGAGTGGGGGGGGGAGAGAGGTGCATTGTATGTAGGCTTAGTTGGAGTTAGTTTTGCTGTGGAGACTTATTTATGTTGTTTGAATAGAGAGGATGGAATGGAAAAATTAGGAACTGGTGTGGTGGGGTGGGGTGGATTGTATGAAAAGGAGGGAAGAGAGGAGGGGAGAGAAACGTGGATAAATCTTGGGAGGGATCTTGAGTGGTTTAAGGTTTAAGGTTTTTGTTTGGTTTGGTTTGGTATTGTGGTTTTGTTGATAAAGGGTTATATTTAAAGTGTATGTGTCTGATAGAGGAGATAGAGTAGAAGATAGAGGGTAGAGGATAGAGTGTGCTATTACCATTTAAACATTTACAAGGAAAGAAAGAGCATGAAGTATCTATTAGAATGTATGTAGAGGTTTTGCATATATATATATATGTATATATTCATCGTATCAATATTACAGCTTGCTAACTAGTAGCTTAGCTAAGTAGCGATCGAAAGAGAGCCTTGCCCATTCATTCATCATCCATTTAGGATTTGCCAGATCAGGTATCTCCAACAAATCCAGATCCCAGATCCCAGATCCCTTCCAAAAAAAAATAATCACAGCAATATTTGATCTGATTTGAACCCCAAAACTCCCCCAAAATCCCGTCCAACAATTTAAGAGAATTAAAAGTCGCTCATTCTATACAATGGAATGCAGGGTTGCTTTCACTTGCTTTTATCTGGAGAAATTCCTGGGGCTTCCTGGCGGACTTTCGATTCTTTGTCCGCTTGTGAAAGCTTGTCCTACATTGCCGAATTGCGTTCTTGTTGCTGAGGGACTTGAGAGCGGGGAGGCGTAAGCGCCTGGGATTGGGACAGCGTCGTAGGTTTGTTCTCCTGCTGCTGCGGGTGCGTGGGCAAGGACGCGTTCTTTGGGAGGCGCTGAGAGCTGGAACCCGGTTTGAGGAGTCTTTGGTGTTGCTGCGTGAACTTTGATGGGTGGTGGTTGGAGTGCGAATGGTTTTGCAGGAATGGAGCTTGTGGATTTGGGAGCGTCCACGAAACGGGTCGTATGGTCAACGAATCCTTCTTCGGCGATGGGTCCGGATGTGTAGGCGGATGGTGGGAAGCGTGGTGATTTGACGTGCATTGAGTAAGATGGGGAGAGAGGACCAAATCCTGGGGTGTTGGGTGCTGATTGTGAGCGGAGTTGAGCGAGGTAGAGATCGGAACGGGCGCGGTCACGGACATCCATGGATTTGCGGAGGCGTTGCTTGGAGTAGTAGCGATAGAATACTACACCGTAGATCATGATGGTAATGCATTCCAGGACAATTTCGATCAGGCAACAAACAAGAGACCAAGACTAGGGTTTTGTCAGATACTGATTGCAAAATAGGAATTTAGAAATCCTTCTTACCTGCATTCTGCAGACCAGCGCATAGTCAACCTTTTCTTGGAATAATTGGCGTCTCTTATTGTCAACACATGACCATCCCCAAATGTCCTTATTCCCACTGCTGTTCTTGGATCCTTGAAGAATACCTGCGGCGATGCCCCACATGACAGTGCTGAAGATGAAGAAGGCCACGGCGAATAAGGTATAGTAAACAGCGACCTTCTCTGCACGGTGATGACCTCCTCTCCAATAGTTCCAGAAAACGATGAGACAGAGCGCTAGCGAGACACAAGATGTAACCAACACAACTATTTGAGGCCAGGTTTTCGTGCCATCTGCCCATGCTGGAAGGTTGTTCCGTGCTGGCAGAGACTTGGTTGCGTTAAAGATTGAAAATGTCACGGATACCATCGAGAGCACAATGAGACTGCAGCTGAAGTTGACTCCTCGGAGAATGAATTTTGCTACACGGACTCGAGTTTTTATTTTCTAAGACGTCATTAGTACAAATATATGCGGATGATTTCTGGGATTCCTACCAGATCCTTTGCTTGCTCTTTCTCCGTATCCTTCTCGTGTTTCTCAAGGATTTGTTCTTCCCGGAATGTTGGACTTAGAGGGTTGTCTATCCTTCTTCCTGGTGTCCCTGGTACTCTCATAGCACTCTTCAACGGAGAGGCAGGCGTAAGAGGTACTTCTACCGGTTGGTTCTGAGATATGTAGCCGAAGCCAATATCTGAAGGCTGTGATTGAGGCATGTGGGATTGTGTGTTGGTCTCTGGAGGGTCTGCGAAAGGTGATCGTCCGTCCTCGCTGGCTTCTATCGGAGAGTATACTGTTGTTGCTTCCGCAAAGCGCGGCGTCCGAGGAACTCGGGTCGAGGAGTCTGATGATGAGCTAGAACTTCTTTCTTTGGTGTTAACAAGGGCTGAAGGTCGCCTCTTTCCGGTTGAGCCTGGTACTCAGTCAGCTTACTGCTCATGCTCTTGTAGCCTATCGAGGCTCACTTTCAGAACCCATCTTTACAAATGACACAGGAAACCAAGATGGTCTATGAAAATAGATGATATGAAGGGGAAAGTCTTTCTCTGGGGGTCGAGCCCGACGCAGAGCTAGTCTGGTAGTGTGATGCTATGAAATCAAAGATGTAGAGACGACGAGACACAAAAGATTTACAAGATAGAAACCAGCTATCAAAGAAAGAAGACGCAGGTCCCTTTGACAGGTGGGCGGCCGTTGGTTTTGTCTGCGGGCGCGTACCAAAGATAGAGAAGCTAATTTGAGATGGATCAAGAAGCTACAGCCAGAATCAGTAAAGATGCGGAAGATGAGAAGCAATGATATTGTTTCCAGAGCGGGTACAGACCAGGATGGTGGGCAGCTCTGGCAAAAGTCGAGTGTCACGCAGAGGTGCTAGAGATCTGATAGGATACCAAGGATGTCCTAGCAGCGAACGGGAGATCGAGTTCAAAATAGACGCCCAGAACTGGCATTTATGATTCTCTCAACGTTGCGGCGACGGTCTTATCGAGGCCGGGTAGCACCAACTGACTGCACTTTGATATATAAGGCTGACCGAGCTGGAGGAAGCAAAGGCGCTTGAAGCTCACAACAATATCAAGCAACGCAACATGAAAAAAATGATTTTTGAAAAGCGAAGTAATTGAAGCAATTCAAGTTCATTATTGACAGCAGAAGTGCGAGACCTTCGCAAAGAGCAGGAAAAATGGATGGATAATGGCCATATTTTCTTTGGCGCTTTCGAGGACCTGGAGTAGCCGGCGGGGAAGGTTGGTAAGGTACCAATAAAGCCCGTCAGCTTCGCGCCGGCAAGGTCCCTCGAGCGCTGTCTTTTTGCATGGTGAGCTGTGCATAAGCAGTGCTCTGATATGACATTGGCTGGATGATTGGCAGCGCATGGCGATCCTTGGTCGCGCAGAGTGATACTTGTGGTGATCTAGCGCTGTGGTTGGCGGTAAAGAAAGATGGGATGCTCCGGGGTGTGTGGTGCATACAAAGCCGGTATTCAAGGTATTCAAGGTTGATAGGGTGGTTGATAGGCTATCGACACTGCAGTGTTCCAACTCGCCTATTCGTTTTCACACGCCTCCATCCAATAACAGATCCAACATCACAGCCTCCCGAGCGGCAAGAACTTTTCTATTCATACCTTGATCCCTTGACCCCTTGATCCTCGAGAGCGACTCACGAAACCATCGTGGAAATTCGCAAAAAATTATTCTGGGGAGAAAACGGTCCTCGTAATATTAATCGCGGTCGGAGAAAAGGGCCCCATCCGACGGCATCTTGTCGAGGTATGTACCGGTGGCGATACTGTAGTACAGTAAGTATTCCGTACTCTTCTGCAAGTCGATGCTCTCATGGCACGGTACAATAAGCACGCCCGGGCACCCCCTGTTAGTGAAGCGAGCACTTACACACTTACAGTTAGGGAAGAATGATCAGATTACCGACCGCACGCGCATCTCTATTTTAGTATTTCAAGCTTCCTCGAGCTGTGAACACATGGGAAAGTCATGATTGCATTTATCCAACGTGGCATCCGGACTATTTTAAGAGGCTTGTTGGATTTTGAGGCCATTCGGAATTTACCAGTAGCCTTCCTCATCGGAATGTCTCTGCAGAACCATTGCCTTCTTACGTACGGGAGTACAGAACGAGATTACCGAAAGCGGCATATTCGTACTAAGGGGGGACGGTCACATGACTGTACCCAGACACACTTCGGTGCCCAAGAGTCAACATCATTTCCCCGTCATTTATAGAAACTGGAAAACTTCCGGTAGAAAGCACACACTGCTACATGACTATGTCTAAGAGTATGTTAGTTCTCCACATAAAGGCCATAGTAATTCACCGAGCTTAAGTAGCTCACGTGGTTAAGTTGATTTAAATGTAAGTAGCTTAACTACTTGATTTAAGTAACTTATTGTATGTATTTGATCTAAAGCTTGTTGTTTGAAATTGACTATAATTATGGTTTCCCAATAGCCAAGTGAAAAAAAAAAAGAACCTCAGTACTTACGCAGCAACGCTCGCCCATGAATTATCTACAAGACATTGAACATTCCCCAACTCTAGCTTGACTGTTACCCATTTTGGCAGCTACTTGCGTCGATGAATCTCCATCTAGGACATAAAGTTCTGCGGGCTGTGTGGAATCAGAGGATGATTTAACATTCAACCGTAAACCACGATGCCGACTTTGTTCATACGCTCTTCGCTTAGCATTCTCAATGTCCCACTCTGCAATGGACGCTGCAAGTCCATCTCTGGTATTTGACATCCCACGCATGCTGGTGCTTCACCTCGGCCATCTCTAGAGATTCTAAAATCGCATCAATGTCTTTCACATCTATAATCCGGGACAAGTCTAGCTCTAGAACTGTGAACGGGCTTACAACAAGATAGATAATTGGTAAACTACCCGATATCTGACTACTGTTTCTTGACCTTTTGGGTCACGCGGTTGAAAATTATGGTGTATCATGGTTCGTGGCCCATATAGCAAAGCATTCATTCGAGGCCATCTTCCATTTTCATATCTAGCATAGAATCTGAATACTCCTGATAGATGCCGCAAAACGACTCGATATCTCGCTTATTCGGTTCTAGGATTAAAGGCTTCTTTCTTGTCGGAAGCAAGCACTTGACGAATCGGTGAATATGCTTGGTCGTGCGGTCTAGTTGTTTTCAGCAATTCCTCGCTGACGAGGAATTGGAATAGAAATTTCTTGACAACTTGAGCATTCAGTGTGTACGTCATGGTGGGATAGAAGACTAGAATTCTCCCATTTCATACCTGTACTTCTCTATTTTTCTCTTCATCTTTTGCACGAACCTACATCTGGTTTCGTTGGTTTCGTTGGTTGGTTCATCAGTGAGTGACGAATATTGTATTCGCAAGGAGTCTACTGCTTCATTAATTCCGGCACTAGCATGATCTAATTCGCGAAGTTGGTCCTTAAGTTCTCCAAGTTTAGCTTGCTTGTACGGCAAGTCTCAAGCACGAAAAGTGCCAATTCCTCGAAGTAAGACGGCGTCTATATCGGAATCAATGTAAGGGTATCCGCAAAGGTATTCCTCCATTATCATGTCTTAGTATAACTGAACGGTGAAAGTATTTAGCGTCGGACTTTCTAGCTTATCATTAATTTTTGATAGGGTCGAGTCCTAATCATCTGGTATACGTGATCTCTTATTCCTGAACATAGTTTAAGAAAACGCCTTCAACGGCTCGCATCATTATCGTCAATGAAAATCTCAAATATTCCACAAGCCCACCCTCTTCGTCGTTTGTGTTTCGATTTGAACTCCTTCAGTGGTAGTTTGTTAGCCTAACTGAAGAGAGATACTGAGAAGGAATTGTAGGGGATTCTATAACTGCAAAATATAATTAGGATTCTATCAGTAAGGCTTTAGCTCTCGCTGAGAAGGGGGAAACATCGACCAAAACAGTGATAGAGCAACAAATATGCCAAAGTTGCTATCAGACATGAATTCATAGAAAAGGTAGTTTGCAAACCTTCAAAATGGCTAGACTTCTTCGTAACTGCTCACTGCTATGGAGTGGAGGATTGGCAATATTGACGCTGTTGTGAAAGGAGTCAAGTGTCTGGAATGATAAGTATCGAGGCTGGAAGTGTTATTAGCAAAATAGCTTCAGGCAGCTATTCACAGGCAAGTTGGCAAGGCACACTACCTCGAATATACCCAGATTGGACCACGTGCTAATTTCCGCGAGGCCAGCTTATTAGGTCCATAAGGTGTCACTAATGTGAGCTTGCCATACCATTTCAATAACAACTATGCGAGGCATTCATATTTTAAGCATAATAAGGTCGTACAAGAGAGTTTGAAGTGTACTAGTAGCTCAAAATGAGCGATTCGACTTCTCAAGCAAGCACCAAACTTGAACGAGGATTAGCTACTAACTTCAACAAGCTGCGTGGAATTCCCAACCTCGCTTAGATTATTAACCAAGATAATGACGCAGCAATATATCGAAAAATTTGGCGGACTAGGAGCACGAAATCTACTGTATTTGCAATGCAGTTTGAAAAAGTTGGAGGCAAAGCTACGGACTCATGATGAGCATGAAAACAAGGAATCTGCTGGGGATCCTGACCTTAGATTAGCTGCAATGGATTATGGTACCTTGAAACAGAGAGCACAAGATGCACCCCATTAGTAGTCAAGAAGAATGAGTACAGATCCTCGTGGAGATAATTTGCCAATGGTAATGAAATGACCTTTGAAATCCTATCTACAGAACTTGGAGACTGATCAGTAGTAGCTAGGGGATGCTGTAGAGCAAGACGTAGCTAAGAGGAGGGCAGCAGCAGCTGTAGAGCGAGTGATACTTCACAAGGAGATCAAAGCAGCCCTTCGAGATTATAGTGCGTCGATTCTTCAGAAGAAGGTTTGAGATGTTAAAACACATTACGCTAACTCATCTAAGAGCAGCAGGTAAAGACGTTCAGCCGCCCTGCAGACGATGGGTTATCGATTTTCCAGAGATACTTCTATCGGAAGACACCCCTACTAGACGAAGAGGATGTGATCAGAGGCTTCTAGATGATACCGACCTTATAACGATAGCGCCTTTAGAAGATGACCGGCTTGCCTGGCTTGTTAAATCTTACTTTGGATGGGCCTTTATAGTAAATACTCACTTCTTGCTTTCTATATCGCGTCGCATCAACCGTAATCTCACGTGCGTAATAGGACAGCAAACGAGATCAATACCAAGAACAAGGAATCTTTTCCTATTCCGACAGCCTAACAAGACTCACCGGTAACATCATCGTCACGATGCTTGGTGCTATGCTTCCGAGAAACGGTAACCCTGGTTGCCAAATTGCACACTTGGTATATCGCTGGTCTGGTGCTCTGGAGTCTTGACGCTGTGGAAGACTCCTTAAAAGAAAGAGCAAACAGGGTGCAAACGCCTTGCGAAGGCACTGCTAACTCTAGCTCTCTATCTTTGATTGTAACTACGTTGTGTTGTCTCTTCATATTTATTGATCGAGGTTGAGAGAAAAGCTCCAGTAAACTGAATCAGAAAACAAAACCACCAAGCATCATAACCCCGCGAGCCTAATCGAGTCTAGCGCAGCGCACTCAAACCGCGAAATATGGAGGGAACAGGAACTTATTTTTCAGCGTCAACGTCGTCGATCCACAACACCATGGCCGTCTCAACTCAGCAGTTCTTCATTGAGGGTTCCTTTGTGGAACTCGCTCAGGAGCTTGCTGAATACCTCAATGTCGGGCCTGAGATCGAGCCTCTTTTGGCTGAGAACAAGAAGGACGAAGCCCTTAGGAAACTAGTGACTGCCTCACCCGCCCTCAACTCCTACCCAGAGAAGGAATTCAGCGCCGCGTACAATTTGTTAGTTTACTTGGTTGTTCAGTCACCAAATGTCAACAACTTCCTCCCAAAGATATGCGACAACCTCATGAAGCCAGTAACATCTTCGCCTCTCAACGGTGCCGGACTTGCGCTTTCTGTTCTCACAACCGTCTTCAACTCTCTGAAACCAGACAATGAGGTCCGATATAATGTTTTCCAGGCAGTTTTGCGACTCGTCAAAGTGAGCGGGATGTTCGAGATGCTGCGACCACAGTTGAAGAAGTTGGACACTTGGATTGCAGAGTGGGACGTAGACGAGGAGGATGAACGCAAACTCTATGCGCAGATTTCAGATATTGCGGATGATGTAGGAGAAGAAGAGTGAGTCTGATTCGGTGCTTTGTAAGTTTTGGACGTCGTTACTAACCACAGTAATTTCAAGACAATCATACCAATACACCCTCAAAGCGCTCCGCACATTCGATCCTAAAGACCCTGCCGAAATTTCCTCTAAAGAAGCACAACAACTCGCCTTACGTGCACTCAAGTCCGCTCTCGTCTCAAACACTCACTACGATTTCCATGACCTCACATCCCTCCCCACAGTCCAAGCTTTGAGCGACTCACATCCCATTTACTTCGAACTCCTAGAGATATTTTCTGAGAAAGAGCTTGAGGATTACACTGATTTCAGGGACGAGCATGAGAACTTCATTGAAAATGAGGGACTCGACAACAGCAAGCTGCACCGTAAGATGAGACTTCTTACTCTCGCCAGTCTTGCGGCCAGCACAAACAGCAAGGAACTCGAATACAAGCGAATTGCCAAGGCCTTGCAGGTTCCAACCGAAGACGTAGAAATGTGGGTTATTGATGTAATTCGTGCTGGATTAGTTGAGGGAAAGCTATCGCAACAGAAGGAGGTCTTCCTAATTCACAGAACAACATACCGTGTGTTTGGCGAAAAGCAATGGCGTGAAGTCGCAACCAGACTGGATCAGTGGAAGGAAAGTCTGAGAGGTGTTCTTGAGGTTGTCCGGAGGGAGAGACAACAGGCAGAGGTCCAGAAGGAGCGCGAGATGCATGAGGTGGAGAGAAAGGCAGCAGGAGCTGCGGGCATGGGTTCCGGAAGAAGAATTGGTGGACGTGACAACATGATCGAGATGGGAACGGACTAGGAGTTTTTAGAATATTTGTACAATGGCGCATAGCATCTGGCATGATGCAAAAGCTAGAGTCGAGCCTTCGATGCTGGATTACGGCTGAAATAAAAGCTGTATCAAAATACTTTCAAAGTCTTCTATAGCTAACTATACATTGGTGAACAGAATGCCATGGACCATGCCCACCCGTCTAGGGATATACCAAAGAAAAAGTCTAAAAGTTCTCTCCCAATCTTCCCTTCATATTCGTCTTGGTCTCCTTGTAAACCTCATCTGGAGTCTTGGTAGCTATAACCCTCACCACTCTACCTTGCTTCTCAAAGTAATCCACAACCGGCATACTAGTCTCCACGAAAGTCTTGAACCTCTTCTTAATACTCTCAACGTTATCATCCGTCCTCCCACTAGTCTCCCCCCTCTTCAACAACCTCTTCTGCATCTCCTCCTCTGGACAATCATAGAACAACACAAACTTAGCAGGAACCACTTCCTCCTCAAATTTCACCGCCTGATCCATCTTCCTCGGGAACCCATCAATCAAAAACTTGCCCCTCCCATCCTTCGTCTTAGAAATAGTATCCTGGATTGCATTCTCAATCAGTTGAATCGTTATTTCCTGGGGTACTATTTTCCCATCTTTGATAAAATCCTTGATCAGTTGGCCGAATTCACTACCTGGTCGATCCTGTTCTTCGCGTAACAGATCGCCGGCTGAGAGATGTGTGAAGTTGTAGTCGCGGACTAGGTTGGCGCATTGTGTTCCTTTTCCTGCTCCTGGGCCACCGAGGACGAAGAGGACGGTTACTTTGTCGGGGGAGAAGGTGGGTGTGGTTTTGTGAGGGGCTGAGATTTGTCCGGCGGACTTAGGGGCTGAGATCGCTGGAGCCATATCTTTTGTTATTTTTTATCGTCAGCTTGTGAAGTGCATGGAGTTTGGAAGGCGAGTGGGAGGGTTGCTTATGACGATTTTTGGAAGGGAAAGAAACATGTGGCGGTGGTTGTATTCAATGCAAGCTTTGGGAGCTTGCCTCTTAAAGCGGCTCTCGAATTGAGTTCGAAGTCCGGTTCCCTCCAAGAAAAAAAGGATAGGGACAATAGAGCTCTTGAGGAGTTGAGAAAACATACCTTTCCGTTGATTTACCATCAATGCGTAAGCTCCTGATCCTGCAAGTGTAATGGCGAGGAACGGCCAGATTTTAAAAGGACTCTGTCCTGGAGTGGGATTTGGACCCTTTTCACCTGTCGCAAAGCTTCGTCGAGCTGGGGTTCTAGAGATTGATGCAGAGGGTTGACTTGTTCGAATCTTGTGCAGTGGTGTACGAGGACTGCTTGAGAAAAGTCGTCGCGTTAGTATTCTGGATATTGGGTGTGCCATTGTGTAGCAAGGAGAGCAATGACTGGGGAGGTGCAGTCTCGTGTGGTAATTTTTTGATTCTTGTGGTTGATTTGATAGAAGGGAATAGGTTCTCTGTCTGGTGTTGGTACTGTACTGTACTTTGGCTGCTTCTGCGAAAGAAAGTCTTGCTTGGCATACCATACCCCCGGACCCTCCCTTGAAGCGGCATCTAAAATAAGTGTGCCCGTGATAATAATACTCCGTCCGCCATGCGCCCTCATAAGTCCGGTTTCATCGCCACTCATCACTCGTCATCATGAAGCAAAAGCTATTTATTCCTTTGTTCTTTACAGTAGAAGAACTCCGGTTGTAAATTTAGCCAAAGGATTTCTGCATCATGCTTGGAGTCAGCATTTGACATTTCCCACTTGCGTCACTGTTGTTGTTCTTCATTGCTTGGTTTTGGATGTTCAGAGTTCACAGTACCTACACAACTCACAATTCACGCACATAGCGATGCTGCTCTCAGATGATCGAGGGTCCAGTTCATGTCAACTTGGGAAATGTCAAGGACAAATTTACCCAAAAAGGCAGGCCCGCCATTATCTTATACCCCTTGCTTTGTCGTAGTGCCTTATTTCCAAGATTACTCGTATTAAGATTTATATTCGACTTCACTTCATGTCATAGCAAGCTCTGGAAATAGGTTTCGATCATATGTAATTGCTTGCATTGTTCATCTATGTACACAGAGCACATGAGGATTTCAAATCACACACTCTCTAGCGTAGGACCATTTCATACATCCAACAACCGTACACCGTAATGCAGACCGCCGGGTATCTCTGGCCAAGAATCGAAGGAGTCATCAGAATGCCGAATTAGAGGGTATTAACGCCATCGCTGATGTAAGACGCCGCCGAAGCTCGAAAGTAGGTGAGGTGTTTACAACATCTAGGGAAGTTGTTAGACTTGGATCAGGATGGTTTGTTGTCTGAGAATACTCACGAGGGCAACACCACCAGCGACGATCATGCCGAAGGCGGAGACACCGTTCATAGAGGCGGCACCAGTAGCGTAGGCGATTGGTGAACCGGTTGCGGTGGAAGCAGTAACAACACCGGTGGAAGCGACAGTCGACTTAGCGACACCAGAGGCGGCAGAGGTGTGCGTAGCAGCGGTGGAGGTTGCGGAGCACGCGTAGACGGTGACAGTCCTGCCGGTCTATTAGTACATGGTGGTCGTTAAAGAGGAACACCCGAAAGGGAGGCCTTACTCGGTGGCGGCGGCAACGGAGGCCAAGACGGCGACAATAGCGAGGTAGTTGAACTGCATTTTGACGGTTGGTTTTTTGGGATTGAGTTTATTGGGATGTAAAGGTTTTATGGGAGTCGTTTAGAGGTGGTGAAAGAGTGTGTGGTAGTTGGAAATGCGAGAGCAGAAGCAATTACTTTAGTGTTAAAAGAGTGTAAGGTGATCGTGGATAGGGAGGAAAGGGAAGGGGGAGTGAATGAGCAACGCGGCCTCCCATATATAACAACTGCGCTGAGCCTCTGTTCTGCCCCCTATGCTATACCGAACTATAGTTCCTGCCGTCGAATCTCCATGACCCACCTTGCGGAAATGAGTGACGACAAGGGCTCTCTCAAAGATGGGCCACGAAAGGTTCGTGACAACCTTGACCCCAAGGCCAGAAAGTGGCCAGGCGTGGGGCCAATGGTACTCCACCATCCGATTATTGAGTGCAACTACAAAAGCTTACGCCCGAAGTGGCTACAGTGGTCTGGACTGAATCATTCTCAGCTGCTTGCGCGTCGGCCTGTCTCTATTGCTGTAGCCCATTTATTATCATTATTATTACTGTAAGTCCAATGGACCATTCCTAGAGTCGCAAAGATGTTCAGCGCATTGATTTCTGATCGATTACACAAGGTTTTTTTTTTTCCACCCGAGAGATTCGAGTCAAGTAAAAAGCGATCAAAGAACAAAAGAACCTTTCAATATCACGGCGTTCACCGTTACCGTTCGACCATCCCATCTTATCGGTGAACACTGAAAAGTTATTATTACCCCCCTGAGGATCATTATCCGACCTGCACGTACGCTACAAGCCCCTGTGATGTTCAGTCGGCGGTTAAGCGAGAGCTCTCCAGACCCTCTCATCTCCCAGGCAAGTGGCCTTATTGGACCTTTCATCTAAACGACAAACATGCTTCAAAAAGCTTGAGGATGCTGTTATCCAGATTGCCCCAATATGTCGCGTTTATTGTTGAAAAATGAGGAGGGGTTCCCGCGCGAAACGAAGTTATAACTGGTCCTGGTGTCGGTCGCTAGATTTCGGTTAGACTCGACTCGCAAAAGAGAGTTCCAACTTGCTCAAGATCACCGACGGAGGGAGGGAATGCGAGATTCGATTCGAGTCTGTACCGCTATCTCACTATCTTCGGCATCAAGGTTTCCATATTTATGCCGTGTGAGCAATCTTTTGTTGCTCCACCTGCAATGTCACTCACATTGTACTCTGTGCGAATGTTCACAGAAAATCGATACTCTATTCTACCGTCCACTGGTCAATCCCTGTTGGCGGTTATGTTCCATAAATTCGAACGTTCTTTGGGGAAGGTCCTCGTAGATCCCCTAGATCAAGAAGGAAATTAATATGCCGTTTATATCTCCGTCATTTTCGTCCCACCAATCGAATTGAAACAAGGCTGACTGCATATTGATATCACAATATTGTTATCACAAACCGCCAGGAACCATTATTGAACTGCCAGGACGAGGCTGAAGACTAAAGAGTGTCGTGCTGGCAGTCCTGCCACTCTCCGAGGTATTTACCATATCCTCAAGATCCCAGGTAAATGATACAGTGCCATTCGTCAGGCACATTCGACAGTAAGCTCTTATCTACTCGTACGGAGGATGAATAAACGGTTAAATTAACGTGGCTCATCACCCAATAATTAACGTTTATTCATCCACCTTCCACTATATATGTTTGCACGGAGAAGCACATGGATTAGGAGGATTTCCATGTTTTGAGCAGGCCACACTAATAAATAATCACCTTGGGCAAGCAGACATCCATACCATCGAAGTAAGGCAATTTGTATTTCGAGTTGTTCGAAGTAAAAGGCGTAATGCCAGTCACGGTTTGCGCGTGTTGTACCTCACAAGCATTGTAAAAAGATGGGAAGCACGAATGGGCAATCGAAAACCTCCGACAAACATCGAGCAAGCTACGTCGTGCAACAGATATTTTCAGAAGCAAACAGCTGCTGCGGTACACCACGCTCGAGCGTGGCATGCGCAAGGTAGAGGTGCAAAGTAGATAGGTATGTACAGCCAGCCTTTGAAACCCTCTTCATCAAAAAGAACAGGATTTCACCCAGGGCTAGCAGAGTCAGTCTCGATTCTGCAAGACGGCATCATAAGGTCATGGAAATCTCACGCCACCGAGGTAACGGATTCCTCGCAGGATGTGCTTTTGAGCAGATCTGATTTTTTGCGTTGAAACCTCGAAAGGTTTTGTTGAAGAAGAAAAGCAAATCGAGTTGTGCGATCGTGATATTTAAGCAGAAATTTTTACTAGCGTTGGTACCTTGTATTTGAGGCAGTCACGCCAGTTGCGACGCGAAGATCTAACGACACAAGATTTGATAGGATTCTGTAACAATGCAAACTATCAAAGTTGAGTGCAAATCAATAGCTTTGCTAAGATTTTTTCTTCTGCATGGGTGTTTTGAAGTCGTCATTATCGAGGCTCTCACTTCTATCGCCATTAAACCACCTACAGTCTGCCCCTCTCTCCACGGCTACAAAGTACTAAGTAAAGCAAGTTACATCTGTGACGTGTGTTTGGTAAATCCACCAACCCATAGCAGATGCATAGCAACATGGTCCTCAGCTTTCAATAGCCTCTAGGGCGCCAGATACTACTACTACTAACCTGCAGTAGAGGCATTCAGCCCCTTCTTTCAAGTAAACCTTTTTGGAGAAGAGAGTAGGCAGTCTATTACAAAGCTGCTTTTGTGAGCTCCGAAATACCAGAGCAGAGAATAAATGCTATGTTCATGCCTGAGGGTTGTGGAATTTGAAATGTGAAATGTGAACGGAGAGTGAATGAGATGACAGTACTCATTCTGAAGGTCTTGGGCTCTCGAATGGCAACTCTTGACTTCTCAAGCTTTGGTCATAAAACCACAGGCTGGGCCTTTTACCCAATCTTACATGTCGTGGTTTAGACATGCCAAGTACTGATCTTTTGGACGTATAATGATGAGCATATCAAGTGGTGCTCAATGCACGCAAGCCTCCGACGTTTTTCAGGACAAATCAGAGAATGGCCTCTGTCTTCATGGCAGATGTAGTGAAGCGGTATTAGATGTCTAGTGAGGCAAGAGACTCATAGATGCCTACTGCCCCAGTGATCAGACTTTCAGTAAGCTAAGCAGATGTCCTGGTTCTGAAGACATAGACCAATGTTTTTTGCAGGGGAGATCATCAAGAAGGTTCATATCAATAGTCCGCTGAACCCCGAAACTTCATCCCAACACTCCTCCTCTCCTCCTCTCAGCTTACTTGCAATGGAATCGACAGAAGCAACCTTAGATGCCACTATGAGGGAAAACAGGTAGGTCACGTGCTAGGCAGACATACCAACCACCCATGGATTAGCAGTGATTTCTACCAAAAATAGAAGCGCGTGTACGAAGACTTCTTTCTTCCTATACTACATATATTCAAAGCTCCCAGTTATTCCTAATGTTTCCAACTTTAGCCAATCACTGGCACCCCTATTCTTTAGTGCCAAACCTTTACGCAAAGGAACTAGGGTCTAGGGAACGAGACTTGACTCGGGAATTATCTTACTATTCGAGATGATTAGCATAGATGTAGCGCGGAGAAGAAAGAGCCCAGGAAGCTTCATCGTCAAATTACTAATGGACAAAGCGATGAAGCGTTCAGTCGGCTCGCATCCCAGGGTTAAGGGAGGCATGAAGTTTACTTTAGTCATACCAGCATAATTGAACTCTTCAGTAAGCGAGGAGACAAAGGGAATGCCATTACTAGAAAGGTATTCCAAGTCTCGTCTCCTGTGTTTCTATGGACAGGAGGTTTCACACCCCAAAAAAAGAAAAGGGCTACAGATATGTACAAAGATTCAATTATTACTATTGCAGCTACACCTGCCTCAGACAGTACAGAAAGCGTTTTAAGCGTTACTCGACCCTACAGTTATCCAGTAGAGCTACCTCATCGAGACAAGACCAATCGCATTCAGGATGTGATATTTCCTTACGTCCGACCGAATCAAGGAGAAGAGCTCACCTCCGAATGAAGCAAGAGAGCATAGGTTCTGCAAGAAGATATGTTGTCGACGCGATTACTCAAATATTCTCTCGATCAACTAAGACGGTCTTGTCGAAATCTTGCACGTTGGGAGGAACGCGCCAAGGGCTCTTGTCCGAAACTTGCTTCTAGAGATCTGGGGGATCTTGTCCATGTCTCACTAAACAAGACCATATGCTTATTGTAGGACGACTATAATAAAATTAGTAATAATCAAAGAAAACATTCTTGCTCATTAGCGTAACGGCAGCGAGTAGCCTCCAGTCACGAAACCCTTCTTGCAGAGGGCTAGGGTGGATGTTGCTTTTGCAATGGTACTACGAGCAGTCTTCGGAATGGTAAAGGATTCCGATATCAAATCAGGAGACGCTTCGTTCTTTGATATGCATGAATCTGAGGTTGAGTACATAAGTCTACTCAAGTATAGAGATGAATATGAGCTTGGATTTGTGGCTTTAACCTTGGTGTTGATATAGCTCGCTTTGTCGGCTCTTGAAGCATCTGAGATTGCTGGTTAGCGTTTAAGGTGTGATTTGGGAAATTTATATGTGCAATAAGGAGTTTTGAGAGGGCATTTGCTTAGCCTGTATAAGGTACTGAATAAGTTGGCAGTTTGGATGTCCGGATGAAGAAGTTCATCTGCGTATTTGCTATATTGTCTTACAAGATATCAAACAAATTACAAGAATTCATGCTATTATTTGAGAAAAACCTCATCTGCGAGCTATTGGGTGCGTTTGAGTGAGTCTGAATGGTGACTTGTCTCTCGCTAATACGTCACCACATCTACTAGGTGCAGGCTTAAGGCAATAGTTTAGGTCATGGATTAGTTTCTAGTTTGAATTTTCCTCTGGAGCTGATATATCTCTCATGCTGAAAGCAATTAATTATAGTTACTGCAATGAAAGGTAGGCTCATATATTTTACGAACTGGCATAAATGGGCAGATGAGTAGTCTTTGGTACAGGTAGCAACATAGAGAGCTTACTTACT
>JAJONI010000177.1:0-34890 GCA_022190145.1 Pezicula rhizophila
TGAGCCAAATCTAACCGTTTCCTCACCTAAATCAAACGTTTTGTAGTAGAAACGGTTGGACCAGACTCAAGTTTAAAAAACTTGTCCTTCGTATCTACTTCAAATAGCCCATTATATAGATCTAGTCGTGTACTAATTGGGGGAGGGGAACCTAACTTTGTTGTCCGTTGTTGAGAAACTGGTGAAATGCTACTCGATATACCTAAAATAGACTACAGAACAACATTTACCCATTTGTAACTTGCTAATAAGAAAAAGCACTTCATTCATGTAAATCGCATCATTTGCTTGCCACCTGAATTGTAAAGTACCCTTCTATGAAGTCAAGTGTGCTCGCGGAGCATCACTAATATATACCGCCGACCCACCCATAAACCGAAAGCGGCGGCGGCTTTTCTCCGAGTTGTCACCCATCTCCCTGTTGTTAATCTCATATTTTCGACTGGTTGCATCTATGACGAAGAGTCCGATACTAGAAGACCTAGGTTCATCACCACAGAAAAATATCGGGATAGGCGAGGCACTACTGGAGTGTCGTGAAAGCCAGAAGGTTAGAAGTCTTCTATATCATCTTGAAAGGTACATAGTGCTGCATTTTACTTCGTCTCAATATCTATCGCGAACTTATTGGGAAGGATGTGGTAGTTGTGCGTCTTGTAGGTAGGTTTTATGGTGTTTTATTCTTTGCTGGCCTTGTTCTCGGAAGTCTAGGGTTTTCAAGCCACTTAGCTGTTTTAATTGGCTTGAAATTTAAAATTAAGATGAAGATTTTGTTTTCTTGGTTCTCTTGTTACAGGTTACGATATACTTTGTCTCAAGTCTTAAAGTTGATCACCATCAGTTTAGCGAAGTAAAAAGGTAGGATATGGGACGAAGAAAGACTGCTGTGAAAGAGACACTACGACTTCTGTAGTAGAAACAGTAAAGGAATTTCAATTCAGATTGCTAGTTGTCAATACTTTCTGTTATGATTGCCAAGTTATCATCTTCTCCCCACCTTAAGCTAACTTAAATTCGATCTCACCCGTAGCCAATCATCTCCGTATTAATAAACTTTAAAAAGTACTATTAGAAGAAACTTCGAGACTTGTAACAATCTGCTTTGTCTTCCCCTCCTGCTTTTCCATCTCTAACCTCCGTAATTCATTCCTCTCTGTGGGACAGATCCTCGATGTATACTTGTTCCCATACAGGACCTTGCATTCAGAATCGGAAAGATAGTGCAAAATATCGTAGTCACTCACGGCCGTCATAGCCGCATCTCTTTCCGTGTGGTTTCTCCCGGCAATCACGATTTCGACATGATTTTGCTCGAGGTATTCGATACTTGTAACAGTTAAATGGAGTCTCTATTCACAAGGGAAATGAAGACCTACAACTCAGCATTCTGCCTAAATTTCTCTTCTCCTTGGAAGAAGAAGACTGCGATTCTACCATTCGTCTCGCTATCCGGATATGGACCGAACGAGAGGCGTTCTAGTATAAATTGAAGGGCCTGCCTGTCGATGCCGAGAGAAGGACCAATAACAAAGTAGTGGCGGGAGTTTACAGCGTTTATAATTCTAGACTCATAATGTGTTGCGAAGAAGGTAGGTGAAGGATTTATGGGGCCAGATATCATTGCCACTTGAGCGTCATCGGGAGTTTGTTCATGCTCCATGATAACCGTGTATTTTGAATCAAGAAGCGACGCCTCGCAGAAATCCTGCTTCTGTTAAGTAAAGAAGAGAGACCGTCATTTCGAGAAAGATGTCGTGAAGGGATTTGCGTGTACATATATTGCAAGATTACTTGATGTGATATGCCGATGCTTCCAGGTGCCCAGGTACCAAGGTACCCGCTTGACTCGCCAAAAGCAATCGGAGGAAATGACTTCGCCTCATTTCACTCGAAATGCATGAATTAAAAACAGCAATGTATTGCTGACACGAAATTGATTGATCTTTTTAACTCCAGTACTGAAACAGGGCGAGACTGGTGAAATGATGATGATGTTTTTATAGTTTCCAAAAAAGTAATGGGCGAGAGATCAGGAGCCAATAACTTGTATTTCCATTGGAGGCATTTGCAACTCCGGCCGGCTATTTCGGAATAGTGAAGATATATTTTGTTGCTTAAGATGCTGTTTTCAAACGGAAAGCCGACCTCATTGATGGTGCATAAATGTGAGATCTGATGGGTTTGAAGTTGTGATGGAAGAATGGTCTGAGAAGAAAAGGAGGCCAAGATGGTGTTGAGATTACGGAGTCAGGACGTGCTGACTACTCTACTCTAAGGTACGTAAGCGTCTGGAGGAAGGCGGTGGACCACCAGCTGTTGATACTGCCAGAAATTTATGAACGCTGATTGAAGGAACCATGAGCTTTTACACGGCACTTAATCAAGCCTTTTAACACATCTTCTGGCTTCGAGCCTATGTCTCTGAGGTTTGAACAAATATTGAACACGTAAGAAGAGCCACTTTAGCGCTCAGCTCAACAATCACTCGAGCCATGCCCTCGACGTAAGAAACGAGGTTGAAATGGAGTCTGCGCGCAAAACACCCGCGTTGGTTGCGTCTACCATTGATACATACTGCTGTTCGATTGCGGAATCGCGAATTAGGGAGTCCAGTCTTCTAGAAGGATCAGCTGGCCATTCTGAACATCAAATTCCGGTGGCAGGAATCGTTGATGACGATACAGAAGTAAACTACTTCAAGAGTGCACAATGGTACCCAAATCCTAGCTTCAATCAACTAGTCCGGAATTTCTCTGACATGTATTCAGGTCTGCAGATGGGACATCTCTGATCGCATCAAGCGCGGACAACAAAATTCGAACATTTATCCTCCCTCCGACTCTCCTCGATGACCCCTCATCACCCCTCACTCTCACACCCTATACGACCCATGCACTACCCACGCCCACTGCATGTATCGCCTCATCCCCATACTTCTCCCTCTCTAATACAACTACAACCCTTTATCTTTCCACCCCAGCCGCTCTCCCAATCCGCCTTCAAAATATCCTCACACCCTCACCTGGCACCACTCCGCTCGCAACTTACAACCTGATATCCCCAACTACGGAAGCCTACCTGACACCCTCATCAATCATCTGGCCAACCCCAGGTACTCAATTCCTCACAGGGACGGATTGTTTGATTGCAAGCTTTGACATTGAACGAAGTGGTGAAGGACCAAGTCTAAGGATGCCCACAATCCCTAGCAAGAGACACAAAATGAAAGGAGGTGGTGTAGGAATGAGAGGGATTGTCTCGGCATTATCAGTTCAGCCCTCTGAGACTGGAGACGGTATGTTGGCAGCAGGAACATGGACGCGCTGGGTGGGACTGTATGATGCCGGAGGCTTAGGGGGAACAGTTGCTACGTGGAGTATTGCCGATGCAGCAGACAAGGATGCGGCGATTGGGGGAGCTGGTGTTAGTCAGACGGCCTGGAGTTCATGTGGCAGGTATCTGTGCGTGGCCGAGAGAATGAGTAAGGGAGTTTTGGTGTATGATGTGAGAGTTACTGGAAAGTTAGTCTGCTGGCTGAAAGGTAGAGCAGCAGAGACAAATCAAAGGTTAGGTATTGACGTGTTTGGGGGTTGCCAGGAAACAGGGATAGAAGTTTGGGCCGGCGGCACAGATGGGATTGTCAAAGTTTGGGAGGGAGTCGGAAGAAGTGAGGGGGCAATGGAGAGGAGCTGGGAATGGAAAGTTCATCATGGTGAGTTCCCTTTAAGAGAAATGGTGCCGTTGATTTCTAACTTGTGTCTCAAAAGATCCTGTTGGCTCTGCAATTATTCACGGTTCCGGTACGGTAGTGGCAACCTGCTCTGGACAACGGCTTGCTCGAGATGTTGCATACGAGAGTTCCAGTGATGATAGTGAGGACGAGGAGACGGCCGATGAAGATTCTGAGCAGATTTCTGTCCATGGGAGCGAAAGGAGCGAAGACAGATCTGGCGGCAATGTGTCCAATAATCTTTTAAAACCGACGAAGAAAATAACAGATAACAGCATCAAAGTATGGAGTTTGTGATACTCACACCAACAACTTTAACCCCAGCTTCAATTTCAACTTAATTTTTTTAGGGATAATTGAAAAAGGCGATTATTCGTACCCTTCACTGGGTCATGCAGATGACCCAAGATCCACGTTACATCTAGAAGTCGAGAACCGGCGAATAAAGAACATGGTCTCACAAAGCGGAACAGAATTACGCGCTTAGGGAACAGCAAAAATGCTCGTTATTGTCAATTGACTGCATATATTACCAATACGCCCGCTAATCGCGAAAAACTATAATACCACATCTTCCTACTCATAAATTCGTCTGGAAAATACTCAGTCGTTGTAGTTACTCTGCCTCGACCCGTCCTTGTTCACCTTCTGTGTCCCATACTTCTCGGCCAAGTCATCTTCCTGGCTCCTGCTATCCTCTACCAACACAGGCCTTTCCGCCTGAGCTGCAACACGTACAGCGTGTCGTCTATGCGGCGCAAATCCATACGAAGCCGAGTGGTTTGTCACTCTATTGTCCCAGAAGGCAACATCGTCTGCCTCCCACCTGTACCTAACTATTCCTTCTTGCGTTGTCGAGACGATTTCATTCAACAATCGCACAATGGCGTCAGACTCGATTTTTGGAATTCCTTTAATTGCAATTACAAATCCAGGGTTGAAGAACAGCGATTTCCAACCTGTGACCGGGTGGGACCGAATGAGCGGGTGTTCGGTGACGATTGGTGGTCGGCGTACCGTTCTCCCTACGGCAATTGTATTGTCGGCTTGCATTTGTGATGAGTGAAGTGCTGTCAACGACTCAAGATACTTCTGCATCTGAGGAGAAAGAGCGTCATAAGCTGCATATCCAGAAGCCCAGAGAGTGTCGCCACCACCACCAATAGGTGGGCCAGAAAGGAGTTTTAGAGAGGTGTATGATGGTGGTTGGAGCTCATAGGTTACGTCTGCATGCCATAGGAAGGTGGGCGTAAACAGTGCTCTCTGGTCTGTAGACTTCTCGTCCGTGTAGACGACGTGGACATCATCCAGGTCTCCGCGCTTGGGAACGGCGGTCGTGGCATGTTTATGCAATTGTCCGTAATATTGGCCCAATGCCCTCTGTGCCTCGATATTAAAGTTTTTCTGATTTCGAAAGAATACAACGCCCCTTGTTGCAATCAGACGAGCAAGATCATTCTTAGCGCCATCGGAGAGGTTAGCAAGGTCGACACCATGAATCTCAGTCCCTATCTTTGGGTTGTAATCAAAAATGGAAGTTGCTTGCGCGAGCAAGTCCTTGAAATCTGGGGATCCTTGCAGGCCTTTGTCAGTGTAGGGGACTTCTTCTAGTGGAGCCCAAGTCTTGTTGGGAAATGATGGCTTCAGGTCTTCGTGGGCGTAGTCATCGTGTTTTTGAACGATAGTACGCCCCGGGATGTAGTTTGCTATTGAGACATGCGGAGTCATGTATGTTGCTTTAGCGTGCGTTTCTGTGCTATCTTCGTAGCGGAGTTCGAGGGATGGTGCCATGTTGCTATATGGTTGGGAAGTTTGTTAGTCGTGGTAATTTGGGCGGACGTGCGAAGCCTCACAGCCAACGAGATGAAATTTGGAGTACTCAGCCACTAGAGTATTGTGGCAATCGACAACAGAAGAAGACTGCGAGGCAAGAAGGATGATCAACTGTAGCAACGGGTTCAAGGTTTGTATGGTATGGGATGCGAGTTGAAAATACTAATTGTATGCTGAAGAGATTATAAGAGAAAAGGTGAATAAAAAAAATCCAAACCTCTCCGAGTACCGGCCCCATTATATTGTTCAACGAGGAACAAACTAAGCTAATGTTATAATTGCACCATCACCCTCATCATCACACCATCGACGCGTTCAAACAACCTAGCTTACGGAATACGGATTCAAATTCCTCGCGTTCTCTACCCACCAAGCCGGGTCCTGTATCCCGTAGGCTACAACTGCCATTTTATCTCGACTAGGATATTCAAGCTATGGATACTGTAAATTCGGATCTGTCATTTCTAATTCCTCGCCCTTCTTGAATTTAACCCTTGGGGGATCGGTACTCAGGGATAGGACAAGGTGGATGTGACTGAAGAGGTAGCTGACGTGATCCTAATAGGTACGAAGTTACTTACGAAAGGACGAGGCTGAATAATAAGACAAAACCTATTGCTATAATACCCAAGGTCCAAAATCCGCCTCGCATCTCCATTGTAACGAAATAAGGTTTACGTATCTGATTCAAAAATCAACGATCCGGGCTCCGCGAACAGGCACTCGATGCAATTTTCCGTCTATCCCGAACGATAAGACGTTAGAATTAAGATGCCATACGGCCATTCGTGATTTTCAGGGTATGCTCGCTTAATGCGTCATTCATAGATGATCCCAGATGTTAGATCCCGAAACCCTGTTATCAATGGTGGGTACGGGGCCCCTTTCCTTGCCCCTGAATACGCGATTTTGAGGCGGTGTTGCGTGCTCTCCGTGACTCTGTCAGGTGTCGTCGGATTTAGGAATTGCATATATGAAGGTAAGGGACTTCTTGTTAGAGACCGAAAAGAAACGGCGGTTAGAACTCGGAACATGCAGTCATAGCTTTCTGTTGATGCGCTGGCATGATTGGACCGAGTCGCGATATGGCACGAGATATGGCGACATACTAGTTCGTCGTCGCTTAAGTTTTTTTTTGAGTTCCTATTTGGTTTAAGATGGTTGGGAATACTATAGAATTGAGCTTTCGAAATGTTATTTGTATTGTTACTTTATACAAGGAAGTGAAGTGACATGACTTCAAGTTAAGGGCAAGTTAAAGCCATGTTGCTCTTAAATCCCCAATGCCAGAAAGAGATCTATAGGTTATATAAGTCTACTTTACAATGACTAAAGTCAAGGAAGCTTCTGTCTAATTTTGTCCCTGAGTCATTGAGCCGAGTATCGAGTGCTAACTCGGCGTAAGATGAGTAAGCAGTCAGAGCGAGAGATTGTCAGTAGACTATATTCGAGGAACAAAATAAGGCTTCAAGTCACTGATGACCAGGAAGATAGCCACAAATTAATCCATAAAGTTCTTCAGTGTTAGAGTGGCATATTTATTGCGCGCCTCGCCTCGTCCCAAGTCTTCTGCTCCTGCTTCGTCCTCGGGTGTGTCGCAATAACATACTGTGGTTGCGTACATGTACAAGTAGTCCACAAAGACATCTAAAAAGCCATTCAAATTCTTCATCAGTATCACTCTCGACAAGACACAATATTTCAATCTTAATTTTTCCCGTTTGGAAAACGAAGAGGTGGGGAAGGAGGCAGAGGTAGAGAATAACACAAAACATACCTCACAAAATTACAACCTAACTCCTTCTCCAAAACCCGTTCACACAGCTTACACGTCTTCCATCCACTCTTCTCCACCACCTTTTGGAATTCCTTCTCGTTCTCTCGTTCCGTCCATGCATCTTTCGAACATACTCCACAATGCTCTTCATGTTTGCAATTCATACAAGTCGCAGTTCCACATCTATGACAGAAGACCAACTCTAACTGTTTCTTCTTCTCCTTTTCCCCCATACATCTCTTAACCCATTCAACCCCCCTACCAAAAACATTCTTCTTCTCTCTCTTCCTCCCAACAAAAGTCGAACATCCATTACCTGAACAATAAACCCTTCTTCGGGACGGAGTTTCGAATTCGAGGATTTTGTTTCTGTAACCTACTATTAAGTGTTGCGGGAGTAAATTGAAGGTATTTTCCATGGTGATTGCTTGGGTACCGCAGCAGCGGGGCGGGAATGTTGAGGTTCCTTCTAGTGCGTTTTGGATTAGGGGGATTATACAATCTGCGCAATAGAAATGGTTGCAGGGTGTTTCTATTAGTTCGGAGATGGGATAGTTTTCTATGCATGCTGTACAAGTTTTCTTTTCTTCTTGAGATTCTGGGACCTGTAGGACTTCTGGGGGGGAGTCTTTGGTGGTTGTTATTGTGGAAGAAGATTTGTTGCTGTTTGGATTGCATAATGGGAAGGATCTGGTAGGTCGAATGTTGAGGGCTTGGATTAATTGGTCGGCTTTTTTTGTCGCGGATTTTATTTCGTGTTGGAGGTTGAAATTGTCGAATTCATCTTCTATTCGGTTTTCTATCTCATTCTCCATAATAACCGGCTTCCCTTGCATTTTAGTGCTCACGTTGTTTTCGGTAGCTGAAATTGTCTCTTGGCTTTTGACAAGGTTGATTGGTCGTTCCATGTTTATTGTTGACTCGAGCTTTGTCGTAGGGTGTTGCTGATATATCCCCATTTTCATTGTATTTAGAGAGGTTGAGAGCAGTTACAGGGGATATGAATCATGATTTCTAGAAAGGATACGTGCTGTGTGGGTGGCGTGTCTAGCTATGAAGCTAGAATTAACGGATTTGTTAGTGGAAGTATCTATAGTTCTAAGTCCTCCGATAAGTCTCGGTATCTGCTAGTGTACCTGCTTAAGTGGAATAAGAATGCTTCTAAACCTCTAAGGTGGCTCTTAGGATTTGACTACACTGGTCATATGACTCTTTGTTTCGTCTAGCACCAAAGTTTTGCTCCGACCACTAGCTTTTCCTATTAGTCCATGCCTTTAATTTTAGATGTCACTTGTCATAAACAGGTGATCTACTCATGTGCAAGTAATTTGTGGGTCCCTATATTTCATGTATGTCTCTAATTCTTGCTATATTTTACTTTTCTCCAGTAGATCCTTTCGAAATTTGAGAGATATTTCCTCCTGACTGAATGACGAGGGCATAAGGTTCAGGGCGGAATCAGTTTCAATGCTGTACTAACAGTTATAGCATCATAGAACTGCAGATGGGCACTAACAACGGCGATATGCCTATTCCATCATCCTCAGTTGATTTATAATGTAGTCTTAGCTCTGGTACAGCGAATTGAATATCTTTTCGGTATCTTAAGCTGGTGCGGTGTCTCATATAAGTGTAGCCCTACGAAATTAATTTATTTTATGGTTATTGCTCTTTCTTGGCTTACTGCTACACCTTAACGAAGCGAGGTCCCTGTAGGTAAGGTCTTTAAGTAAATGAAAAATGATATTATTGCTTAACTACTGCGTCCGTAGTCGAGGATTCCAGAGCGGACTTTGACGAATGATGGTTTTGATTACACATCTTGCTCATCTCCTCTCACGACGTAATTTATAGTGAGGAGGATTTAACCCCTATTTAGTATTCAGCAAATAATTGTGTTCGAAAATTTTCCATTTTATATTCTAGTTTTCGTGATTTTTGATCCAATCTTTTTCGTCTCTTTACCATCTGCGAAGCCTTTGCATTGTAAGCAAGCGAAGAGGAGAAATATATCTTGCTCGTACAGCCTTCACTTCAACAACACCAATGTACAAACACCCTGTAATGCCATTTTTTAAGCCTCACTATCAAAGCCAGTATATCAATCCAGTTCTTAATACCATTTTATCCATATCTCCCTCCTTGATTTTATGATACCCTGATCCAAACCTTCCTACTCTGTGTCTGACCGATGCGGGCACAAGGCTGAACGCATCATGTCGCAGAACTCCAATGCAAGCTCTGGGTCAGAAGAAGAGGAAATTCCAGTCCTTGCCTATGCACGAGCAAGTGGTATAGCCAGCACTGAATTCACAGAAGATCTCCATCTCTTCTGGGAAGACGTTCAAGATGACCTACTCGACGGTGGAAGCTTAACACCAGATACGCAGCTGCCACAGTTGAAGTTACTAGACGTATCTGTCAATGAGCGTCTTACTCTCGGAAGAGAGGGAGCCAAGCTATTAGGCTTTATCAGTAAAGTTGAATCTATCGATGACCTTGTGCTGCCGCTTCTAGACGGCAGACAGACTAGAAAACTACGCGTTGAGCTGCCCATGCTTAGGAGCGATCATGAATCGGACTGTAGAGAATTCGCACGCAGAGAGGGTTTCGAGATTAAACTGAAAGACATCCGACTTCCGCAAGAGTTTATCGATGAGGATAACGGAGAAGGCTTAAGCTTCGATCCTCTACTCTTTACTAAAGGAGAAGAGCTTATAGCGCAACTTAAGCGTGAAAAGCTGTCGGCTTCGAAGGAGACAATGTACTTATTGCAAAGCGTAGTTGGAGCTAACTGGACGGAGGACAACGAGAAAGATATGACTAGCAGCCTTCTACCGTACAAGAAGGTCTGTGATATTTTTTTCTTTCCATTTGTGATACCGGGGTAGTTTTAGGTTTGGAGGCATGCTGACTTGAAATATTAGAACACAGCACGAGAACCTGTTACACCACTGTTGCTACCGATATCTCCCCCCTTCACGCCCTACGAGCCTACTTCCTCCGAACTTGAACTTCCTCTACTCTCAGATCCAGTATCTCTTACCGGTCAAGAGCTCGACGCTCTCGAGAAGAAGTTATTCGAACAGGATGTGCCCACTCCAATTCGGAACATGGTTTCCCATGTCGGGCCAGAACCACCTGAAGGCGGATCTAAATCATCCTCTACAATGCATGGAGATGCTCAGAATATCGACATTGGCGACATATATTCTCCGTTCAAATCATGGGAAGGCGATAACAGTACCCCTAAAATCGAGCCACGGCGATTAAGGAAACAAGACTTAATGGTCGAAGAGACACTGACTCCACCTGAGCCTGCACCCACGAAGACAGTCCACTTCAGTAACATAGTCGAGGAAATGCTGCTGGTTAGGCCACAAGGATCTCCATCCCCCGACAACGAAGTTCTACAGGATGACTTCTTTCAGAAAACTTTTGGAGAGGCAGCAAGCCAGGTAACGCAAATGCTTGAGCAAGAGAGGCTGGAAGAGGCTGACACTACAGCACGAGTTGAAGTGCCTCTTATGGATTTCACGACGCCAGATCCACCTTGGAGGAAGATAGAGCGTCATAGAAATTCAGCACTACTGGAAGTTATACAGAGAGAGATGATACAACAGTCAGTTGATGGCACCCTGCTTGACTGGCCAGGAGGGAAAAAGGTCCTCGGCCCGCTTCGATCGAATCCATTCACACCAGATCTGGCAAAAGTCGCTCTAGAAGAACCTTATATCCCCGATGATGGCACTTGGAAGGTTTACGTTCAAGAACTTGAAGAAGGTGATGTAATAAACACTCTCTCCTTAGCATCTGGTTGGAAAGAACCTGGTTTAAGGATTCTCAGAGAGGAAGATGAGGACGATGATGAGATAGAGACTGGCCAGTTCCACAAAGACACACAAGACCTCTCTTCACTTGTCAAAAAGCGTCGATTGGAAATGACGGATGAAGAGGAGGACAAGGGCATCGGCATGAAGAACCCTCAGCGACAGAGGGATTCAATAAGCTCACTTGTCAAGCAGTACCTGGCCAGAAAGGAAGCACAGGATAGAGCCTCACCCGGCGTGGAAGGTTCCAAAGGCTCTATCGTAGCTGCACAGAAGCAACAGTCAGAGCTGCTAGCAGGTGGCCGTAGCCTTCTTGGAGATCACTTCTCCGCCAGCGATAATCTAGACAACTTCTTAGAGCTTCGAGGATCTAAGAAACAGAAACTCGTTGACAGTTCATATTTTTCAGCGACAACAAAACTAGCTCAAGAGAAAGAAGCTGCTCCGCGACCCTTTCCCGCCCTTCCTATGCGCCATTCTCCAGTAGCAAAACCGGCAGAGGCAATTTCGGGTTCTCTCCCAGCACCACCGATCGATTCACATAAGGGGAAAACAACAATAATCATTTCAGCCGTCCTCCTCTCTCAAACTTATCGCCCTCTAATCCGAGAAGTCCAAAAGTTATTCCCCTCCCTTGAATTCCTTGAACGCGACTACAATAGACATAATAGCACAACCTGGATGCCGGGCTCTGTCTCGCGCTCGCCAATTACTTCCCCATTGTCGTACGAAGCTGATTTGAATCCCTCCTCAACAACCGGAATAATCCTGACCACGCTACAAAAAATCAAACAGAAGCCCTTACCAGGACAAAAATCCAAACCGGAAATCAGACAACGCGTCGAAAAAGTGAGTCTCCGTTATGAGAAACTCATCGTTCTCGTTTCAGACAGCCTCACAGATACAACCCCACAACATGGAACTAACAGTCTAGCATTCGACGCCGTCATCGCCCTTAGTGACTTTATAGGATTCACAGGTGGTCTCCCTTGTCAAATAATAGTCCATTACATCCCTGGTACCTCAAATGATCTCGCAAAATGGCTCACCTCAATCATAATCAAAACCAGCACTCCGGATCCTCCCGAAAGCTATCTCTTAGAAGAAGAAACGCATTGGGAGCTGTTCATGCGCAGAGCTGGGCTGAACTCTTTTGCTGCGCAAGCAATCTTGTGTGCTTTGAAGCCGCCGGATGGTGTTAATGATAAGAGTCCTAGTAAGATGGGCATGTTTGGCCTGACTGCCTTTGTAGAAATGGGGAGACAGCAGAGGTTGAACCAGTTTCAGGCCGTATGTGGCGGAAGGAGGGTTCTGGAGAGAGTCAGTGCTGTTATCGATGGGATGTGGGAATGAGCTATCTGTGGGTACCTTGAAGGAAGATATCTATTTGCCAAATTAGCTGTGATTTTGGAAGAGCTAGGGGGAAGCGAGCACCTTACATTATAGGCATGATTTAGAAGGATTTAGATAGGAGCTGGATTTGCTGTCAATTGTCACATGTGCTACAAGAACTGGGGGGTGTTTAGCTGATTCAGGTATCATCAATAACAATCGAATCCAGACTATTCTAGGTATCTATTTACTATACCTATCCATCATGCATCCCAGTGTCCAAGTGGCATAGAGCGCCCTATTTATGCAGCCACGAACACCGAACGCCAATTTATACATGTCCAGTCGTCATCAATGCAATTAATAAACACCACCTCTCTTTCCATTTGCCTTCACATTTCCTGATCCTGTGAGGAAATCCCCTAACTGCAACTTCTGAACACCTTCCCTCGTCTCTCCAACCTTTCCAGCTACACCCAAGATACTCTGCTCGAAAGCTGTTAATGTCTCCGCTAATTCCTGAATTGGGTTCTCCTGTCCAGAAGATGAACCATTCCGTCGCGCGATCATGGCACTAAGTTGCTGGCCACTGGTAGCCTCCACTCCACGAAGATGCAGCTCAATCTCGGTGATGTTTTTCTGGTACTTCTCGAGAGTAGCGGATAGTTCGTTGGCAGTCTTAGAGAAGAACCCCACGAGATCTTGCGCTTCTTCATCATTGTTTGTGGCCCTTGAATCAGCATTCGTCTGTTTCCCTGACCAGATCCCATTGTTATGGTACTGCGGTGGGAGTTTCAAATTATCAATGACCCGGAAGCTGAGCTTTGCAGCCTCAGCGTCAGTCTTTACCAGGTTCCGAACTTGCGCAATGGCTTGTGCATCTATTTCCAGGGCATCATCCACACCAGCAGACTTCCTTTGCACGAATTCAACGCTGGGAACAACCGCAGCCAGTTGCTGACCATGGCTAGGCATAATGGCATCACATTCGTTCTTCAACTGAATTTGCGCTTGTATAATGTTGTCCATATTTTCAATGTCTTTTTGGAGACTCTCATGAAGATCATTGAAACGCGTTGTGCTGCGGATATTGGACATATCAATTCGCACTCCAGGAACTGTTTGATTACGGTTTGTTTGACCTAGGGATGGGAGAGTACTGCCAAACATATTGCCCGATTGCTGCTGTTGCTGGCTTTGTCCAAGGCCGCCGAAAAGAGTGGACTGCTGCGGTTGCGGTTGTTGAGTCTGTTGATTCTGTGCGCCTCCCAAGTTTCCGCTGCATTTTGTTAGACTTATTGAGGAAGGCCGTAGGAGCGACTTACAATAAGGTGGAAGTTGCAGGCTTGTTTTGATTCTGCGTATTTCCAAAGAGTCCACCAGTCGCCGCGTTGGAATTCTGCGCTGACTGTGCGCCAAACAATGAGCTTGTTTGCTGCGGTTGGTTTGTTGTAGTCGAGCCAAACAAGCCTCCAGTCTGTGGTTGAGATGTCACCGTCGACCCGAATAGCCCTCCAGTCTGTGGTTGTGAGGTCGCTGGCGTAGAGCCAAATAGTCCCCCTGCCGCAGGTGTTGTTGACCCAAACAGTCCTCCAGTTGCCGGAGCTGAGGTGGTTGTTGAGCCAAATAATCCTCCTGTTTGTGGTTGCGAAGTTGCAGTTGATCCAAACAGCCCTCCTGTCTGTGGTTGTGACGTCGCTGGCGCAGAGCCAAATAACCCTCCCGTTGCAGGTGTTGTTGACCCAAATAGGCCTCCAGTTGCTGGGGCTGATGTCTTCGCCGTATTGCCAAAAAGGCCGCCGCCAGTAGCAGGTTGCGTGCTTCCAAACATTCCTGCTGCAGGCGTGGTAGCCGTACTTGATCCACTGCGTGCCACAATGTTAGCACCTGCAAATATGTTGCCAAACTTCGCCAATGAAGCCATTGTGATGTGCCTGTCGTCGAAGAGGTTTGGTTGGAAGGAATACTCACAACAGAGAGTTGGCAGAGTTTGTATTAATACTCAAGCCTCCGGGACCGCTCGCAGACCTCGCTAATGCCATCACCAACAAACGCTATTGTCAAGTTTTGGGTGGAATGTTTGCTGGATAGCTACAGTACTCAATTTGAGATTTGCGGTCCCCAGACGCGCATAATTATTTTTAGCGTGTAAGCTACCCCTGTCGCAAACAACCTCGAATCAACGTCACAGCGCAAACGACAACATCTTCAAATTCCCCAATCACAACCCTAACTAAATCGAAATGGACGTAGACGAAGACGATGATTTTTATGATGAGCCCGCGACCACAACAGAGGAGCAAAAACCAGTAGTTGAAGAGACAAAGGCGGAAGAGAACGTAGAAGACGATGGCGACCTAGAAGAGGGAGAGGAGGAGGAGGATAATATGGAGGAAGATGGAAGCGATTCAGTATGATGAGGAACTGAGAGCAAGTCGTAGGGGTTTTGCTAACATGCTTGTAGGACATAGATATCATTACAGAAAGGCCAGACGGTACCAAAGCTGCCCCGCCATCGTAAGTCCTCGGGAATTTGGTTTTTGAGAATCAAAACTGATACAATGACAGTCAACCCAAATACAATGAAATCCGGAATATACCCTCAAGAACTTCAGCGAGCGATGTCACGGCCAAGCTGCCTGCGGTAAAGAAAGAGGCAACATCTAAAACATCGAAGGTATCGGGGGCGGATCTGCCTGGGCTTGCAACCTCGAAAATCGACGTTAATGCGAAGCCCGTATACGAGCCTGCTGGAAAACCAATCACGCAAGTCAATATCGATGAGGATTTGAGCGAGAATGAGAAGCCATGGCGGAGACCTGGTACAGATATCACTGAGTACTTCAACTACGGTTTTGATGAGTTCACATGGGCGCTGTATGCCAGCAAGCAAGAGACGTTACGGTCCGAATACAACCAGGACAAGATCGCGCAGAATAACAAGAAGATGTTCGAGGACATGAACATGATGATGGCCATGGGTGGTATGCCTGGAATGCCTGGCATGGCAGCTGGTGCTGGTGGAGCTATGCCTGGTATGGAAGGTATACCGCCGGAGATGCAGGCTATGATGCAGCAGATGATGGCGTCAGGTATGGATCCCACTCAAATGGATCCGGCGACGATGTTCGCTGGTATGCAGGGCGCTCAAGGCGGCGCAGGGGCAGGTGGCGCACAAGGAGGCAACCAAGGTCAAGGATTTGGGGGTCAGGGCTTCGGTCAGGGTCAAGGCCAGCAGATGGGTGGCTATGGTTTTGATCAAGGCATGAATCAGAACCGAGGAGGTGGAGGCTTTGGACGGGGTCGGGGTAGAGGGCGGAATTGGTAAAAAGTCCCAGTGGCATGATACGGCTGGCATATTGAGAGATAGGAGTCTGGAGTCCGGCTCGGGGCAACATTTGGCCAAAGGCTTGGCTTTTTTTTCCACCAAAAGTCAGATCATACAACTACAAATATCGACGAACACTTTCAGTGGTAATGATAATGAAAGTTCATTGTCTACCAAAATTAAACCCTTGACTAAGCGATCAAGTTGATTGCAGTGATCTAAATGCGAAGAAAGCAATTTCCACGCGCCAACTTTATTAGAGTAGAAAGTGCCTGGCTTCACCGAAAAAGAGTCCTCCGTGAAATCAAACTTATTGCCGAGAGAAATAGTCGGTCTTTGAAGTCAACAAGAATCCCTAAATTAAGCGCAATTTTGTAGTACTTGTATTTGCTATTTATTAAGTCCTGCGTAGAGTCGTAGGTATTCAAGTCAAGTCACATTAAGTCACAAGCTTTAGTCATGCTTAAATT
This sequence comes from Pezicula rhizophila, assembly GCA_022190145.1. Classification (NCBI taxonomy): domain Eukaryota; kingdom Fungi; phylum Ascomycota; class Leotiomycetes; order Helotiales; family Dermateaceae; genus Pezicula; species Pezicula rhizophila. Next base: position 16,301 of record JAJONI010000177.1, read on the forward strand.
TCTATTCATGCAATAGTATAGTAAGTGATACTATTTCAAGTTTAAGTGTACCGGTGAGTTAGCTGAATCTCAGTTACCTAAACCAAGCCAGCTGCTCGAATTATATGCTATTTTGTGAATATAGAAATGCACCTTCAACGGTCCAACAAATATATTCACCATAGCAGTGCCGGGTTGGTGGCCAATATGTGAGGATCTCTTGGTATATGAGCACATTTTGGAATGGCTACAAAAAAAAAGAAAGGTAACTAGTCAATTTCAAGTGTTGAGGGGAATCGAGTCTTAGTTTTAAAGCCTGGGAATGACGGTAGACGTGCCCGAAATAGTGCACGAAATATTCACCTCTTTCTCACCAGTGGAAATTGAGGTTATCATAAGTGTATCGAAATGTTGTCAGGTGAATGAAAGGGTTAAGGGGTGCTTAGGCCGGCATTGTTGATAGACATGCCTAGAAAGGAGCTCGCTTACTAGAGATATTATATGATGTGCAATGTCAAACGATAAGCTGAAATACAAAATAATGGCATTGTGTTCTGTAGAAAGGCCATATCTTATCAAAAGCTCTTAATCAAATGCGGGAGTCGAGTGAGTTATCCTACCTAAGTTAGTTACTCAAATATTTAAGGCTTCAATCAAATAGGTCAAGCACAAAATCCGGTCCTTCTTGCTCTCGTTTTAGCCACTCTTCCAGCTCGTCCTCTGAAGGTTATGCAAAGATATTAGAGTAGAGCTATGCAAACAGAGTTGTACAGATAAAGCAAACTACATAAATAGAGCAAATTATATAGATAGAGCAAACCACAAGCTTTGTATTTGGTCACATGATAGTGTTTACATTCTACGAAACATAATTCCATATTAATTTGGCTCCAATAACTTCTTTGTTTGTAATTGTTGGCAGACAATGGACAAAGGCCAGAATCTAGAAGATCCCTTAAGATGTTTGCTATGAAGGAAGTTATCCATGACTATTTATGATAAATACCCACAGTATCCCTATGGCTCTTGGCTAAATAGTTTTGCATATTTCATTGTGTGAACAGAATCTGTCTTTGATATGCAGGATCAAGGCCTTCATATGAGACAAAAGACTTGTGGGCTCCATTTGCACCATTTGGCCAACAAAGACAAAGCATGAGTTGTATATTCATTGAGACTCTTAGTCCATCCAAAAACGAAGCTTAGCTATCAAAATAGCACAGCCTTTCGACATACCCAACACCACACTCCTTTAGCCACCTTGCTGAAATGTACCCGTAAGCATTTCCATACTATCTCAAAGGCAGACATGCCAGAATCCTCAACCACCAATAGCTGGTATATTTGTCTGATTCTTACTCCGAAATACTTGTCTTGAAATTACAGCCGTGCTCTTTTGAATGAATGTGGAAGGTACACTTTGGCAGGTTTGTTGGGTTTGAAGGGACAGTTTGAAGGCCGCGCATGAGTTGCATGAGATCTTGGGTCAAATCCTCGCTCGCCAGCATTATTTGGGTAACATTTTGTGTAGAGCAAGAGGAATCAACCAAGTCTTCTTTTGTTAACATGATCCGGCGGAGTTGCTTCGCCATGTATGATCGCATTGGGGCTCTATCAGTGGTACACTGGTACATTGCGGAGATCTCTTCAAGGATTGGCAACATTTGATGTCGTTCATAGACTGAGAGAATAGAAGTGGCTGTATAATCCATAAGACTTGGTAGAATGAGTTTCTCCGAAAGGCCATAAAGCTCGATGCGGTCAATCATAGGTCCAGAATCTCGCTTCATCTGGGTAATGTCGAATTCGAGAAACTTTCCACCGTAGAGCCATTCAAGCAACAGGCTGAAAGCTCCAGGGTGGTCCTCTGGGAGTGTCGCCACACGATCTTTGGCTTCCTTGAATTCACCTCTGAACATCTTCTCAAAATAAGGAATTTTGGCGCAGAGTATATCTTTGTGTACATGGAACTGCTCGTTTGATGAGCCAACAAAGATATCAACCATGGTAACACCAAGCCTTCTACATCATTGGTCAATATAGTACTAAGAATGCAACAGATCCGTTGTCAAGATGCCAAAGTGCTTACCTCCCAAAGTTCGAGGAGCTTTCCATCGTGGGTTTGATGCCTGATTCTTCCATTTTAGTTGACTGAAACTTTCACGTATTGTTGTTCGCTGGAGAGGCAAAAATGCGTGGAACTGTATTTCTCAACAGAAAATCTAATGATTCCAGAAGAGGGGAGGGGAGCGTGCCTTTTAACATAGTTGCACTTCATAATTTGGCAAGGCGCTCTGTGATCACGTGGTGAGCTTTTGATAGAGTAAAAAGGGGCTCGGTTAGCTCCGTACTAGTGGTACGTGTTCACATCTGCATTCTTTCAGAAAAAAATCATACTTCAGTCTTCAACAAAAGATAGTAACATCTATTCACAGAAAGCCATGGATTCAATTTGCGGAGGAACTGCAGATCCTCACACTGTGCTGGCTCTTAGACATAAAGAATATCTCTACCACTAATTCTGATATCATTCAGTCAGCTATAAGCGATCCACTTAGTCCAACAAAAACCAAACTACTTCATTGCCACAAATTTGTAGGCTTGCCCCTACATCTGACCTATGTTAAAATCCATATTTGTCGTCAGGCTTTAATCATATCAAAGGAGTCTAAGGAGGTTTGACACTATGTAAGACTTCCTATGACGAGAATACAAGGTTTCACTAAGCAAACGTTTTAGGCATTCCACGCCTCCCTCTGCCTTCTATTCAATATAAGAAAGACAGAAGAATTGCATGACATCAGTGCAGAAGCACCTAGCGGTCGTAGGTAAAGAACTATAGACACTTATCCGTGTTCTTGAAGTTAGTCCCATAGCTCCAATGCAGTTTTCGGGTATGGCTTCGAGGCTTATGCCTCTCTAAATAAAACCAAGACAGAGAGAGCAGTACCAGCAGACGCCTACCACTTCTTGTAGACTACCTGTCATGGTTGGTCTGTCTTGGACGTTTCTGGTATCCATCAAACGGTAATCTACTAGGTCTCGGCGTGTAATGCACTCCATAGCCAGCGTTAAGAGAAGGTTCCTAGCTTAGGGAACTCGCAGCTCCGTAATTTCGACTCGTGTGAGTGGCTATCGAAACCCACGATGCTGTGAAAACAGAGCTATGCCATTTAAGGCGGATGAGTCGCATCATCCTTGAATTTTCACCCCACGACAGATCCCAATCTCTTCCACGCCACCATAAACCACGCAAAAAAATTGCCTCCATACCAACATCTCCCACCACCATCATATCGGCCGTAGGAGGACTCAAAAAGATGAGTTAATATAACAAGTAAGTGGATTCTCATCTCAATGAACCTCATCACCGATCTTTCAAAGTCTCCACGGGAGATACTGACTTCTACGCGCTACTACCAACCATTTTGGTGGAGCCAACCAAGGTACCCGCAGCCCCAGCAGACCTCAAGCTGATCAGAGAGACATTTGAAAAGGCGATCCCAAGGAGACTTAATAGCAGAAGTTCCATGCTGCCCTCCAGCACATTGCGCCGACATACAGATCTAAGTTTGTCTCTGTTACTCTTTTGTCTGGAGGCCTCAACTCTAGTCTCATCGCCTCTATCGATCAGCGTGAAGAATATCGCTTGAAGACTTCTGTTTCTGCCAAGAACGGTAGTGTTTCGCCAGCCAGTGAGAATTAAGATAGAGGAGAGGGTCTCACTATTCTACTGACTCAGCATATTCTGGTTGGAGTCGCAACAGTATCTACAGACCACATCTATACAGGAAATCTCTACGAAGGCCGATAATATTCTTGGATATTCCGCAGGTTACATGGCAGTACCCAGGCTGATATCCTTGTTATACCTTAATAAAACCTTGAGGATAATTGGACTTCCACAACCTCAGATAAGTCGATGTTTCAACTACTCTTCTATACCCTCCTTAAACTCATATACCCACAAGGCTTTCTTCTCTCTGAGATTGACTGCTAATCTGTATAGCAATAAAGCCACTGATGACAACTATACTGCAGTAGCGGACAATGATCACCACTTTATCCAAAGTCGCTATACTAAGCCGAATACAGGATTCTATCCACGATCATCAGATACTCGGAGCTTCCACGAACAATTATATCTCCCCGTTGACAATGTAATTCGGGATATCAAGCTTTGAAAATACCGCCTACCCTTTCAGAACACAAAGTCATAGCCCGGCAGCTATGGATCTCTTTCTTGAAAGTTCAGAGCATAGCCACCATCTTGGTGGTGCCCCCAAGAAGCTTCAGGTACTTCCATTCAACTTTCATGACTTCACTCCCATTTCTTGTTTGAGTATCGTTCTATAAGAGGCATATAAGCAGTCGCCTGTCAGCGGTTACTTTACTGCCATTCTTTATATTCCTGCAGATGCAGGAGATTCCCAATTTAACCTGGAGATATGTAGCTGACTTGCTTTAAAAGTTGACTGAATATTCGACTTCAGCCAACTGCTTGAGGACCTTGGTGTCCAAAGACTTGATCGGTGTGGATACGTTCGACGGGTAGGGTATACAGAGAAAAGTAGATCTGGGAAGTTTTCCAAGGTGGTGGAAGGTTGAGTTGCTGCTCTAGCTGGTAATCTTGCGTTGTGAGTCGTTACTTCCAGATCCCTTGTCCTTCAAGCTACTGATTCTTATACAGGTGGGCATTCAAAGGACATAGTAGCTCAGGAGGAAACTGGTAACCCTGAGAATTTTCCCCAAAGGAGACTGAATTGCCAAATAGGAAGTTCTTGTTGTGTCATAGTGAGACTGTCTGTTGCCCCTATATATTATATATACTCATTTCAAATTCTTTTTTGAGATCTGATGCTTCTAGGCGACTCTTAACCTGTAGTGTTTGATACGAAAAGGGGTCCGAAATGACCTAAAACTACTTATTGGAACCTCCAAGTTCTCCTTGAGGTAACTGAGTTCAAGCTTTCCGATTTCTTCAGTTCTCCAAGTCCTGACACTTGCAGCTTGAACGGAAGCAAAAAGAAGCTTTTGCCAGGCTTGGTACGGTTTTATCTACCCCGAACTCCTAATAAAAATTCGCTGACTTTGTTCTTGCAAAGCCAAAACATTGCCGACAATACTCACAAATGTAAGTTAACCATCTCACTTCAAAAATATCGGGTTCTGCGTATCTCCTCCCGAGTATGCATACCCAAGTTTAGGATGTCGTGAGCCATCACACACTCATATATGGCTACCTGATGCAAGTATGCTTTGGTGTTCCCCTTCCTGGTATTGTTCTTTTATTGAATACGTTCATGGAAATATGGCTACCACTCAGGTGTCCCATCTCCTCGGCACTGCAAGCTTTCCTTGGAACGCTGTGTATAGCTGTACTTTGTATGGCTATATACCAAGACGTCGAACTCGAATCAATCGCTGGTGGCAATGTTGACAGGAGACACTGCTAGCTCAGACCTGAATATTCTTGTACCTTTGCTAACTTTGAATCTACAGATGACTTGCTTGGAAACAAAAGAATAAAAAAACCAAAAGAAAAATAAACCATCCAAACTAAGAAAACTACAAATAAGAGGGAACACTTGGAGGATGTTGTGGTGGGTGCTGTTGCAGCCTGCTTTCAAGGTATGTCTGTTCTTAGCTTCCAGTCCACCTTGTGGACTAGAAACACCGAAAGCTGTGTGCTTCTGTTAGCCGGAATCGGAAGTCAGAGGAGTAGTGGTGCATTTCTCCTGACAGCACCATAGTACAACACTATGCTATGTGGTATTTAGTTGCGAGATGGTTTGAGAACAGAAGCTGAGAGGATGCTACTGTTGCGCAGTTTTGCATCCGTTGGCTTGTCGTCGTGTTGGCCCTACTGCGGCAAACGTTGCCCAATATCTACTGGCCATGCTCTCAAGTCATATCAAACCACCAAGCTTCACGTATTGTTCAATGCTGATGCGCAGTTGCTGACTTCTTTTCAAGGCCCGCAGATAAAGGTGTGTAGGTGCCTTTCTTTCAATTACCATTGAAGGTTTCGCTTCCATTGATCACCTTCTCCGTTGTAGACGACGAGGTCACCTGTTATCGTCGTTGTCGTGGAGTTTTCGCGCTAGTGCCTCCTCATCAGTTGAGCGCGCCTATTGATTGGCCAATTCAAACGTTGCTAGTCAACTGCCCACTTATATAATCCTCCTCCTTTCCATCTCGAAGTCTCCTTTCTTTCTTCCTTACACACACCAACACTGACTTTCAAAAGATACTCCTGCAATCTTTCTTGTATCCCCATTCTCTGCGCACAAGGCCATTGCATCCTCGAGCTCTTGCAACATCTCCAGAAGCTTCTCTGACTTACTCTCAAGATTAGACCTTGAGTCTTTGCTAGACACCAAAGAACTCATCGATATCACCTCCAAACAGGTACGTTTTCACATTCCCGCATCTTCGGCAATGCTCCTCATCAACAACTTCTCTCTTGGTCTTGCAAAGTAACAAGGGAGTCTACCTACTAACAGCACGTCGCATATAGGTACATCTTCACGTTTTCGCATCCTTCACATCTTTGCATCTTCGGCACCGCAAGGCTGTGCTTTCACACAACTTCCCCGTTACCGCTTAGGAATACAAAGGGGCTCAATGGCTTGTAGCGCTTTACCATCAGGTATGTTCTCGCGTTCTTACATCTTTCACATCTTCGGCACCGCAAGGCTGGCTCTTTGCAACAGCTCCCTTCTTCCCTTTCGCACCGACTCCCCTCATGTCCCTCAAAGATACAAAGGGACTCAGTCATTTAAAGCACTTCACCACCTCACCACTTCACCACTTCACCATCAAGTACGTCCTCACATCTTCGCATCTTTTGCAGGGTAGGACTGGTTCTTCACACCAACTTCTTCTCTGCCAATCTAAAACACAAAGAGAGTCTAGTTACTCATGAAACTTTGTTGGCGCGAACGTTCTCACGCTCTTGTACATTTCGCATTTTTGGCAAAGCTGTGCTATTTATAACAGCCTTTCCTGTGTTACCAACCTTAAGCAAGATCGAAACTGACTAACAATATTTTGCAGACAGGTACGTTCTCACAATTCCATCTTCGGCATCTTCGGCAGGGCTCTTCATATGAACTTCTCTAGTAGTTGTTCATTGTCGGCAAAGGCTTGCATGGTCGCTTATCCTGCGCAACCCCTTTCTTGTCGTTCGCTCGGCTATTGTTGAGCTTTAGCTTGTTGCTGAGTATTTCATGATTAGCATCTCCTATTCATTCCACCTCTTCCCTTCAGCCACAACCTATTCACAGTCTTGTTCCGATCTACCTTTCCAGAACTACTTTCGTGCCATCACTTGTGATCAACTGCTTACTTCTTTATCTTTATTCTAGGATTCCTTTTTGCTTCCCTACGCGAGCCAAAATCCCTACTAACACATCTTCCTGAGATAGTTCCAGACCACAAGGTATGTCTACAAACTTATCTAGCTCAAATATTTCGCACTATTAAACATCTTCATGCTGTCGAACATCTTCCTGCTGTCGAACATCTTCCTGCTGTCGAACATCTTCCTGCTGTCGAACATCTTCATGCTGTCGAATGTTTTCGCACTGTCAAATTTTTTCACGCTCTTGCTCCCTATTCTCGGCAAGCTTGATCAACTTCATGTTATTACTTCCACATTTTAAAACTCTTTATCGTCTTTACACTTGCACGTAAAGAACTGGTCTTGGAATTTGTAACTAACTTTGGGTTTTAGATTAGACCTTGAGCAAGGATGGACAGCAATGGTGACCACCACAGTGGTAGTAACAACGATGAACGTGGGGATTTTATGGTATGTTACCTTGCTCTTAAAAAATTTGACTTTTGTATTTTACTTAGGGCGTACTTTTAAGTCGCCTAAATTTTGGGCGACTGAGTTGTTTTGGGCGACCAAGTTATCTTTAGACCTTTGTTCCATTTTCACATTGTTATTATATTATGCATGGCACTAACTCAAGATATAGGATAACTACGATCCAGAAATCGAGAACCCTTTTTTCCCTTCTAAGGGAACCCCACCTCGACCATCACGGCATATTCCCACAGGTTCATACCAGCACACCATTACAAGCTATGACGACTTTGTTCATCGGCGACGTGAAAGACATGATGACCTGGTTGCCGCCGCCCTCGCCTCAGAGAAGAGTAAAGAGGTGCCTGGCACAGATGCAGAGATGCAGCGCTACGCTCGAGCCATATTCGAGAGCATTAAGAACACTACAGATATCGATGATAAAGAAGTTAAAAAAGGCGCTTCTACGATCCCCGCACAAGCTGTGAGATATTTCCTGGAAGATAAATACTACGACGAGGAAATTGAGATTATGGCCTGGACCATCCTTGTACGTACTTCTTGTCTATCAATTAGTAGTCGTGTTAACGATAGTATCATAGGAAGCTGCAAGAGATGTACATCTAGGCATCTACCCAAAGATAGCAGTAAAAGACAAGCTATCAAAAGAAGTTTTCAAAACATTTGATGATCGCATGCAGCGCATTATCGATGTCTGTCGGGTAAGACTTCTCTCTAGCGTTGTATTTTCAGCACTAATTTCTTGATACAGAGGTCGAAGGCAGCTTGTAAGCAATTACTTGCTACAAGTTACGTTTCACGCCTTGTAGTCAACCCAAGTGGCGAAATTAAGGTAAGTCTAGATCTAAGTTACCACCCACATTCTCATACCTTCTTAACTCTTATTAGGCAAAAAATAATAATGCAGTTCTTAATGCCAAACGAGATATTGAGAATTCTAAAGGTCGGGATGTCCTAAAGAATATGTCTCCAGAAGAGAAGATAGCCCTTGGCTACAGTGTCAGCAGCCCTGAAAAACGCTCGACTCCTTCAGATTCCAAGAAGAAGTCCACCAGAAGGGCGAAGAAGAGAAAGACCGAGGCCAAGGTGGAGTCCAGCCCAGTCACAATCGAAGTGCCTGCAGCTACCCCAAGTCGCCGCCAACAGAGTACCAGACAAAGAAGAACCTCTTCAAACGTTCCTCTACCTTCTTCTGCCGCTATCAATAATGACAATGATGACACTGACATCAATGATCCTGATGTTACTCCTGAAAGTGATATGCACGCTCATAAGCCTTCATCAAAGGGCAGATCTACAACGAGGAAGAGATTGGGATCCAAAGCTACGGCCAAGTCTTCCTGTAAAACAGCAGTTAATCAGAGCGCCGTTGCAGAGCAATCCCCCCGTCATAGTGCGACGGACTATGATTACCCGGCTCTTCAGCTACAGGAATTTACCTTTTCCTCACCTGCAAAGTATTCAGAGAACCAGGGATCCGGATATTGTCACAACCCCACGGATTTAGCAAACCTTGACGTTGAGCAACAATTTGGAGCAGATCGTGGATTTACAAATATACATGAACAAATTCATGTTGCAAGAGATGATGGTGGTGATCCAGATGGGCTCTACCCAGAGCGGGAAATTCAATTCAAGAAGCAGATTTGCCGCATTCTCGAGGTTCCCGAAGACTGGGCCAACCGCCTTCAATTATGGCACCTACGCGCATATGCTCGGGCATACGACCGATCGTATACGAATAATCCTTGGGTACCAAACCGAAATGCTCCTCATTTCATTGCTTCTCTGTCTCGACAACCAGACGGCCACTTTATTCACATTAGTAATTTTATTCCGGAATTGCGAGGCCTTGCAATTGTCCGTGGTGACATCCTAGAGGATGGAAGTATCAGTAAAGGACGTTTGCATTCTGCGAGTAAGGACATCAGTGTGACAGACGCGAAGTCTATACCATTCATCTCGAACAATATTCATTTGAACGATGTGGCCTTGGGAAACCTTGGTGTCGAGCTTCCGCCACACTTTACAATGTCTATCCCATACCGCGAACTTGGCCCCGACAACGAGCCAACTACTCGTCTTAACTAAATCCTCAACCTCTCATCTATGATAGTATGTCGGTTAGATTAGAGCAAGGATGCTCACCTCGAAGATTTATTCTCGTCATTCAATTTCTCGCCATTTGCTCTCGCTTGCTTCTGCATCACTATCACGATGTACCATTATGGATGCTTACTGAATACAAAATTCCAAGTGGTCCTGTCAGTTCGATCCTGGTATTTGCTCTTCCACGAAGCACGTCTTGATTGCTTGTTCTGTCTCTGCCTTGTCAGTTATCACGATATCGACCAGTTCTCTTTCAGGTTCAGCTGTTTTGTCAGTTCCATCCTAACGCTCTCAAGAACTAGCGAAGAACGCATTGGTCTCATTATTCTATTTTTTGCATTCGCAGCGCTTCTCATCATTCAGACCTGCTTTCACGTCTTAACTTTTAGTAGCGTGGTCAGCTTAGTACTGACACTCTTCCTCGCCAACCAACGAAAACTCTTTGGTCTCTTTATTCAGTTCTTTGCATTTGCAGCAATTGTCTTATTTGGAATGCTTTTCTGCCTTGCATAATCCCTCATATTCGGTAGATTTGTCAGTTCGATCCCAACATTCGCCATCGTCTACCAACTGGAATGCATTGACCTTATTATTCAATTTCTGCTTGCATTCATACATCTTCGCGTCTCTCCAAACAGTTGAAGGTTTTTGCATTAATATTAGCGGTTCTCTTTTCTTTCAAAAATACTTATGTACTTTGGCTAGCGTCAACTTTTGTCTTCGGAGGAGTCTGGTTCTTTTGGGCGCAATTGGCTTTGCATTAGTGGCGTTTTCTGCTTTGGATGATACCCCTTGCTTTTTGTGCCTACATCTGGATTCCTGGGCACGCATTATTATTTCATTATGTTATGAATCTCCTAGGTGGGAGATATGGGTTGGTAGCATACGAAATTCAGCCCTTAGTTTTTGAGTATTTTCGATGTGATTTGCGTGCGTGTATGCTGCTGCTTTGAACTATATTCTGCTATTGACTAGTATTTTTCAGTTGCTGAGTTGTTTTGGGCGACTCAAAACAATTCAGTCGCTCATAATCTAGGCGATTGAGTTGTTTTGGGTAACTCACGACAAGTTGGTCGCTCAGAGTCTGGGTAACCGAAAATAACTCAGTTGCTCAGATTTAGTTAACCTAAAACAAGTCAGTTGCCCAGATTTGAGCAACTCGCAATAAGACAGTCGCTCAGATTTTAGGTAACTCAAAACAAGCCAGTCGCTCAGACTGGGGCGACTCAAATTATCCATGGTCTTTGATTCTGTGTGAGGTATTGTAGAGCTCAAGGAGCTACATTGCTACAGGTTCAATGCACATCAATTTTTTTCCGTCTTCGCTTGAGAAGGTTGAAGCTAGAGGCATATGGATTGCTGAAATCACTTTAGAATAACTCTTTTAATCTTTTGTTTAGACGTTCTTGAATTTGTGCTCAAAGGGATTTCATAATTCTTGCTATCAGGATAGATAATGTTACTGCCCGAAAAAGCTACTAACGATATTCTAGATCACCTCGAAGAAGCTGGGTGTTGAGTAGGTCTCTAGAGATTGAGATGTCAATGAGATTGGTTTCTTCACTTTCTATACTTAGGACTTGGTGGTGATAGAAAATTAAGCAGTCTTCTTAATTAATTGCTTGAGAAGTTTTGACTTGAATACATGTTCGAGGGGGTCTCCTAGTTGCTCAAATATTGGTGACTCAAACCATCTTGATCGACGTGCAAGAATTTCTCCTTTCTATGGCCGCATATTTGGGTTAGGGAAGTTAAACTGTAGCAGTTCCCTGAGTGTGAACTCGTCCAAATACTAGTATTATTTATTATCATTAGCATGAGATGTTCACCAGGAGATCATGACCGGAGAGTTTTGTCGATAAGAGAAGCTGTAGAGCTTTATTTAAGTCACTGAGCTATACCTGGGCAATCTCCAATAAAGTTGGGAATAAATTCTTAATCTCTTTCTCTTCTTTCTTTATCAAAACAATTATATTCAAGTTTTCATTTCATTGTCATTGTCGTTGCCAATCATCATCGGAACTCGCCTTTTTTCAGGGGCTCGCTTCACTTTCGACCACTGCACATGTGGGGCAAGGCTGTAGTACAAATCATCAGGAAAGGCTGAGTCGGTCTGCACCTCGACTCCATCCCACCTCCCAGACAGACTTCGCACCAACAACCTCACTCGAGAACGAAGATGGCTCCGAGGACCGAGTAAGCAAATTTTGTCAGTTCAGTTCACGGGAATCCAGCCGGCTAACAATCACCAGGTTCCCACCCATCCGAGCATGTCTCTTCGACATGGACGGTCTCCTCCTCGATACCGAAGACAAATACACACTCTGCACGAACCTACTGCTAGCGAAATACAACAAACCTCCAATGCCCTGGTCCGTTAAAGCACAACTCCAAGGCAGACCTGGTCCCGAGGCTGGTGCAATCTTTGAAGCATGGGCTCAACTGCCAATCTCCCACGAACAATACTTGGACGAGGTCAGAGAACTGCAGAAGGAACATTTTCCTACATGCAAACCATTACCGGGTGTTGAGAGGCTGTTGCTTGATTTGAAAAGTGCGAAGCCACAGGGGGGTGCGGGGAAAGTTCATATTGCGCTGGCGACGAGTAGTCCTGTTGATAAATTTAAGCTGAAGACCGGACATTTGAAGGATCTTTTTGAGGTATTTGAGCCTGGAAGGAGGGTGCTGGGAGATGATCCCCGGATTGGAGAGGGAAGGGGAAAACCTGCGCCAGATATTTATCTGTTGGCGTTAAAGACGATAAATGATAGTCTTGAGCCTGGAGAGAAGGAGATTACTGTTGAAGAGTGCTTGGTCTTTGAGGATAGTGTACCGGGCGTTGAAGCTGGAAGAAGAGCTGGAATGAGGGTAATATGGTGTCCGCATCCAGAGCTGCTCAATGAGTATAAGGGTAGGGAAGAGGAGGTTCTTGCCGGCATGACTGGCGTAGGTGGTAGTGAAGTTGAGGATGGAGTAGTTGGTGTGGTGGGTGATGGGTGGGCACAATATTTGGCTACGCTAGAGAAGTTTCCATATGACAGATATGGTATTGTTGTAGGACAGTGATGACTGTAATTCAAGAAGCAGGAGTAGAACACCATAGAGCCAAGGGATGATAGCTGCATGATTTGATTTCCTATGGACAAACGAGCATTGCAGAGTGAATTTTCACTACAAATAATTAAGACCAGTGACAATGCCTTAGTGTTTGAGCCATTGAGCGATTTAGTATTCTAAATTGAACATTGGAGGATCGGGTTCTCAACTTGCGGGGAAGTTGGAAATGGAGGGGCATTGAAGCGGCAAATGCGGACGCTTGACCAACTCTCCCAGAAGGCTTCCTTGTCGCGGAACCTCAAGCTCTCCTCCCCATCTTATCCCCCAAGATGGCAACACGAACCGAGCGCTTCGAACGCAAGCCCCAAGAATCATCCTCGAAAGCAACGGAGGAACCTGAGGAAGAAGTAAAGTTCTCACCCGAAGAAGAAGCTGTACGAGCGTCTCATTCTACCTCTCATCTGTCCCTTTATTCAAAAGATTGCACCCTCAACCCACCTTACACATATCAACCATCCCTAACCATTCCTTATTACCTCCTCCAAGCTCACAAACTCTACCTCTTCAACGTTACAAAAAGCTCATCAAAAGTATAGTCACTACTTGCCGAATCAAACTCACAAAAGTCCTCTGCGAATGCCCTATTTGGGAGGTCCGAATTCAAAGAAGCCATAGAGGCATACGATAAAGCATTAGCAACATGTCCAAACTACCTCTATTACGAAATTGCTGTTCTGAAAAGTAATGTATCTGCATGCTATCTCAAGTTAGAAGGTTGGAAAGATGCTATCAAGGCTGCTACGGCAGCGATTGACTGTCTTGACAAGTTAGAGGGGAAAGAGCTGGAGGAAGATAAGAAACAAGACGAAGAGGAAGCAGATGAGGAGATTGTCAGCGAGGGTGCAACGAAGGCCGAGGATACGAGCCCCAAAGGACAAAGAGAAGCGGATATCAACAGGATAAGAGCGAAAGCTCTGATGAGACGTGCCAAAGCTAGATCCGAGCAAGGTGGATGGGGGAACTTACAAGGTGCTGAAGAGGATTACAAGATGCTAGAAAAGATGACAAATCTTTCCGCAATGGACAGAAAAATTGTACGACAGCAACTTATCCAACTTCCACCCAGGACAAAGGCCGCACAAGAGACGGAGATGGCAGAGATGATGGGGAAGCTGAAGGGGTTTGGCAATAGCATTCTCGGTAATTTCGGACTGAGCACGGATAATTTCCAGATGGTAAAGGATGAGAAAACTGGTGGATATAGCTTGAATTTCAATGGAGGGGCGGGGTCATCATGAGACGAACTGAGAACTGGAAGAGACAATGACCAAAGACACGATGTTAATGTATCCGCATATGCCCTACAAACCCCTGCCTATCGACAAATACGAAGAACAGGTGCGCAGTTGTGAATGGCGGCGTTGTATGATCCAAGTGGGAGTTTGAGGGCGAAGGAAGATCGCCCCGGAGGTGGAGCGTTTTTGCTATTGAGGAACTTGTCGTACTCGCTGTTCTCGAAGATATCACCCAACCTCTAGTATATGGCCGGTAAAGCAATCGTGGCTTGACGCGTAGTGGACATTTGCATCCTGCACGTTGGGCAGAGTCCAGAAGCCACGCAGATGCAGAATACGATCTCGACTCAAATTCACAACTGTTAGTTGCCAGCGAGGGTAACTGTAGTTGAATCTGGCAGTAACATATCCAGCTTGTCCTACCGCCGGGAAGTGAGCCAAATGAACACAATCTCATCGATGGATAGAGAGAATCTGATACATTGTAAATCTCCAGTCTTGTAATGAACGAACAGCTTTGGTGGCTCTGACTTTCGCAAACTCCAATTCTATTCAACACCACCTCCATCTCAACCCGAATATCTATCACATCGTCTGACTCAACTTGGATTGCAGAAACCAGAAAGCAGAACTTCAATCAAATCCATTCAACACCGCTTTCGTTGCTATGCGAGGTCTTGTGGTATCGTTTCCTGCGCCGGTCACTCTCATCGGAGCTATCCTTTTAGTAACAGTCAAAAGAGGTTGTCTTTCTGTTCACAATACAGTACAGTCATGGCCCTGGTAAGGAGAGCGCCACCGTCATTTGACTTTGAGAACTCTCACATCTGCAACGCTGAAGAATCCGTAAGCCTTTCACATGGTCCTCTCCACGATATTCGACTCGTCAATGTCTATCCCGAACATCTCCCACTCTTGCCCGGATTGCCCCTGGAACCCTCTCACAATGTTCTGTGAGAAGACCCCTCCTGACACCAAAGAATTCCACCAAAAGTACCCCGCGACCCGCGCTAAGCGATTCGACCAATGTATTCATCCCACTATCCCACGACGTCTGGTCAATATTGCTCATCAACTTTAGACTTCACACGATTCGTTTCTTTCCAATTGAGAACGGTAAGCTGCATGGATTCAGTAGTATTTTGTGCGAATCAATGTAACAAATTAACTACACACTGCATCTCTTTTCTTTTCGTAGTCAACTGCTTTTGTCGGTAGTTTTAGTGGTGGCAGTTGATCTTCGCAAGTGCCAAGATCCCCATAGCACTCACTGTAGGGTAGGACAATTTACCTTGTCTTACTGGTTTCGATTATAGATGCTAGCGGCGGGTAGGAGCCTTAATTGAACATACCGACCCTTCGTAGCGAGTCGTTGTTCGCTGCACGTTTTCAGAAGTTAGTCTCTCTTTAGAACGTGGCGGGGCTGAATTGGAATGTGGAATGAAGCTCCCCCCCACTAAGCGGCTATCACTTAGTCCGTTGTCAAATACAAGTATATCGCTCATTCTTTAATTCCTTTTCCCTCTTCCCTCCAGTAAGGAAATCAAAAGTCTACACTATTTCTTTTTATTCCGAAAATTCGGCACCAAAATAGAAAAATACAAGACTCGTCCAACTGTCGGTCCGTTCTGCTTCATCTAGCCAAGGCCGAGACTTTCGCCCCACAAGGGGGAAACTCTTCGAAATTCCCTCGAAATTCGAAATCCCATAAATAAATAAGACCCAACTTTCCAAAGACTTGCCCAGATCCCGCATCGCAACGAAAACAGAAAGAAACCCGTGGGTGGAAAGGAAAAGGGGGCAATATACAAAATGGGGGTCCACGAAAACCACCAAGTCGTATCTCTTCAAAGACAGCACCAGCATATCCTAACAACGGGTACCCAAACAATAAACATAAATCTAATCCTAGGCCCAGCACTCTCCCACTCCCTGCACCTCTTCCAAATAACACAACAACTCCTTTCCACAACAACGCTCTTCCTGCTACTACGCACCTGGTTCATCTCACAACTACTCCTTCAACAATCCCTATACGCGACACAGATCCTCGCTGTCCAAACGTTTTATGCTTCCAGATTGGTGTTGTTTACTGGGCTGAAGGGCTTGCGTAGGGCATGGAGGGGACTGGAGCCGGTGAGGAATAGGTTCTTCTTTGAGTTTATGGTTTTTATTTTGGGAGCGGGAAATCCGGTTATTCTGCTGATTTTTTGGCCGGGTTGGTTGGTTATCTGGGGACTTGTGGGGGCGTGGTTGGCTATGGGGTGAGGGGATGCGGGTTAGGAGATTTAGATGTTGAAACGGAAGAGGTGAGTTCTTCTGGGGACCTTGGTGGGAATTTATTTTTGGGTATATAAACTGACTCTACCTCACAGAATCTCTTAAGCCACCCATCAATAATACAATGGCAAATGGCAGGAGCAAACAAAAGCTCTACTACCATCTTTAAATCCTGGGGATCGCATTCTCTAGATCATCACCGCACTCCATCTCTACGAAAAGAAGAACGCATTGCCACCTGCATCTCTCTTAACCTCCGACTGGTAATCCTTCTCTGGATCAAACTCCTGCCACACACTCGCAGGGAAGATATGTTTGTTCCGCTCATACCACCTCCGATCCACTACTTTCGTGTACGTAGGATCATCATCCGCGCCTTCGAGGGACTTCTCGTCCACTTCATTCTTCTTCTCGGCGGGGCCTTTATTCTTAGATGGGAGGGACAAAGGATTGTAGTTGTCGAGGTTGATTTCTTCGGTGGGCTTCGGAGTGCTGGAGGTAGATGGGGGGTCGGCCGAATAGTCGAAGAGGAGTCGGTTGTTGGGTCCTAGGGTGTGATTTATGATGAAGTAGTAGAAATCATAGTGCTGTTTTCTCGTATTAGAACCCCAATTCCAGCAAATTTCAAATAGAACGTAGACTTACATGCGGAATAATTATTGTCCCCCGTACCAACATCAAATCATCTACTCCTATCCTCGCCCACTCCCTCCTACTATTAGCCTTCTCTCCCACCCCCAACTCAGCACCCACTTTGCGACTCCTGTCCAAGAAAACCCAAATAAAATCACCCTTCGAAATCCTACATATCCCACCTGGAATATTCGTGCCATCATAGAAGACAAACGGTATAGAGATCTCCGTAGCCTTAACTCGTTCCTGAATAGCCAAAAACTCTTTCCTCAACATCTCCCGTTCTTGCGCTTCGCGTAGTAATGCCGATTTGGTAAGAGCTTTCGGCGCAGCGACCGAAGAGTTGGGTGTGAGTTTCTTGGACTTTGGCTGGGTGCCTGGTGTATTGGATCGTGAGGTCGAGGTACTATCGATTGGTGTTTCGACGGCTGGAGATTCAGTCTCCCCATCTTCATCAGAACCAAAAGACATTTTTACTTTCCCTGCAAGTTTCCGCTTTTTCTTCTTCGGTATTAGGGATTGTGGTGTTGATGCACTGTACTATGAACATCAGTCCCATCCCGCTTCTCCTCTCAACCTCTCAACCCCGCCACAAAACCAACCACCAAACAATTGGAATAATGAATTACGCACCCGTCAGGTGTCCCATCCCTACTATTCGCCCCACTGCCACCGCTTCCACCTCCATCCTTCGATAACAAAGCATCCTGTCCGCCTTGTAACCCGCGGTCCTTGGCTTCTAAAGCTTCAGCGCGTCGCTTTCGGAAATCAGAGAGGTTTACTAGTCCCTCTGTTTGCTTTGAGAGGAGGTCTTCTGCTGTTTTGCTGGTGGATACGAAGCGTGCGGTTGCTGTATTGGCTGAGGGGTTTGAATTGGACATTTTTGGGGGGAATGGTGTCTTTGGTGAAGATTGAGGCTGCGAAACTGATGATGGCGATAAGATTGAGATCTTGGCACCCATGTCAATATAAAATTAACACGTGATGGTGTACTTTTCACGTGTCGAGGGAGCGCGTATGGAAACGCGACTTTCGAATCAATTTTTGGAGACAACTCATTGCGCTGATACGAATCTGCCCGTCTTCACTGCACATATATCCACTCCAATCGATATCTAATGGCTACTTTAAAAACCTATATGTCGAAAGAATGCACGGTTGCACCGAACGCTGTGTTTATTCCACCCATTGAATTTGTTCACAATGGCTTGACTTTTGTCAACACTGGCAACAAGATCTGGGGCTATTGAATGAATAGATTCATTTGAGTCTACCCATAGCTAAATCTGGTTCATTTTTATTAGGTATTAGCCTAAGTCAATTCATTTAATTCATTAAACTTTTCTACATCACTCCGGAATAGGTTAATCCGTCCTAGACTAGGGAAAGGGGGTAAGTGG